>WNWK01023219.1:0-31378 GCA_009830355.1 Cherax destructor
AAAAGCAGCACTAGCGGTCAGATTGAATTTGGCCACCGCAAGAACGGGTCATACGACTCTATTGGTCGTCATGCGGCGCGAGGCGATGTAAATCAACATAGACATTACTCGTTCGCGTCCGTTATATCATTTAATCTCCACTAACGTCGGGAAATAAGATAAGAACTCTGTTCCAGCGCGTTTAGTGTATAATATCAACATTGCAGTATATTCAGAAGTGTGCGCAGCTTCAGACTGCAAAAAGGAGAAACGTAGAGACAATCGCAAGTGAACTCCATCGAAACAAGACGGTGATTCTTCAGCGGCATTCTACAATCAAGACAGCATTTCCGCCGTATATGGTGGAGCCAACACCATCGCTCAAAGTTACACGAGCAAGGTAAGAATAGGATGTTCTTGTCGCAGTTCTTGTATTCAAGAACCTTCTAATTTTTACCCACGACGGCGGTTATGCGTGGACTTTTTAGTCCAAAACAGTGAGTAAAACGCCTTTCAGTCCATCTAAGACTGAAATATGGACATACGCTCCTTTGGGGCAATAATTATGTACTCATATGTGATATTTTTCCCTTGATGTTTATCTTACAGCCCTGTGGAGGTGTGGCAATATATGGATTCCCTGAGAAGGTGTTGGTGGTGGCTGCGACATCTTGGATTCATCCATCAGCTAAGTACTATTAGCGTGACATACAGTCCACGTTATTGTTGGAGCCCAACCTCCACACTAACTTAAGCCTTATTCTCCTTATAAAACAGTTTATAGCCTTCAATTACTTGCCACTTATTCCATACACATGCAACGCCAACCTGACGTTACTTTATTATCCACTTTAATGCATAACTTATCCAAATTAATTAATGTATAAAAGCACCATTCCTTTATCTAAGAAGTGCCTAGTGTGGCGTATACCCCAGGACACTTCATTCAATTGTTTGTGTGGGAGTGTGGTAGGTAATGCAACCTGAGCTCCCTCCATCACTCTAGCCTCCCTCTGTCCTTAGATCTATCCACGCGCCATCTTTCTCAGTGGATGATGAACACAGTAGTTATTATAAATTGGAGATAAGAGAAAGGGAGAGAGAATAGCTACCACAAAAGCAGTAAGTACCATGACACGAAACTTCATTGCTCGTTGAATTGGATCCTCCGTTTTTGTGCAGGAGGAACTAGGGAGATCTTCGCCGCCATTGTTATTATTTTCCCCCCGTCATGTTTGTTAGTTATTGATGCTGTTAACCGTTATTGATATACTATGTTGGAGGGAGGGGGTAAAGGAGGTTTTGTGTGCGTGGGGCTTGGACTTCCAGCAAGCGTGCATGAGCGTGTTAGATAGGAGTGAATGGAGACAAGTGGTTTTTAGGACTCGACGTGCTGTTGGAGTGTAAGCAAGGTAACATTTATGAAGGGATTCAGGGAAACCGGCAGGCCAGACTTGAGTCATGGAGATGGGAAGTACAGTGTTTGCACTCTGAAGGGGGGGGGGGGTTAATGTTGCAGTTTTATAACTGTAGTGTAAGCACGCCTCTGGCAAGACAGTGCTGGAGTGAATGATAGTTTTTTTTTCGGGCCACCCTACCTTGGTCGGAAACGGCCGATGTATTAATAAAAAAATAAAAATGTTTTAACATTGGCAGCTGAAAATCTGAGCAATGAGACAGTAATTACAAATTACCTTTTTGTTTTTGTTTCTACCATTCATATATCATCTCGGGAAATATACTTTGTTGCTTTATTTTGCCTGTTTGCGTAGAGGTATTTTGTCTCCTTAAATGCTTTACCTCATCAATGGTGCTTTTATTTTTGAAGTACAAGAACAACGTTTCTCCCTATAACTCCCTTATTAGATATATACACCCTGAGGTTGACAGGTTCGTGAATGACAGTGCAATACTTGGGTATCTTTATTGCCAAAACATTTCCCCTGCACAGCAGACCACATCAGGTGAATGCAGAATATGACACTGGAAACAATAGACACTCGAAAGGAACCAAAAGCACAATACCGTGACTGGAACAATACACAAATAACCCGCACATTAGGAGAGAGAAGCTGGAGTTTTGGTCTGACTTGCGTCATGTGTCTTATTCGTCACACAGTGAGATGTGGCAATGTATATACTGAGAGTTTGCTTTAATTCTCACTGAAGGGATTAAGGTATTCTTGACCATGATGAAAAGGTTCCACGAGGCTTTATTAATGACTCTCGATTAGTAGACAGGCTTTAAGCCCCATTAACCAACTTATAGTCAGCTGTTGTGAGTCGCATCATGGGGAAGGACCTAGGAGCCTAATAGAGATAAGCCACAGTTTTTTTTTTTTTTGGGGGGGGGAGGTTATCCAGGATTATTAACCATCTGGATTTTATCTGAAAAAAGTCCTCTTGAAGTGGCGGGTTAATACAAGAGTGTAGAGATAGATCCGAGAGAATGACATGGATGATGATGCTGTCATCCACAGTGGTGTCATCCAGGAGCATAATTACCAGGCTTAGACCTGCATCAGTAGTGATCTGCTCTCTGTCAGTAGTGATCTGCTGTCAGTAGTGATCTGCTCTCTGTCAGTAGTGATCTGCTCTGTCAGTAGTGATCTGCTCTCTGTCAGTAGTGATCTGCTCTGTCCGTAGTGATCTGCTCTGTCAGTAGTGATCTGCTCTGTCAGTAGTGATCTGCTCTGTCAGTAGTGATCTGCTCTGTCAGTAGTGATCTCTTATCCAGAGCACAGTTAGCCATTATAAAGATGGAGTCCACGAGATGAATGTGAAGGCTTACTCAGCCCTGTCAGATCTTAGGCAAGTATTTAACAAGGCTGGCTCCCCCTTAGGAAAAGTAATAATGGAAAATATAATAACATACAAAGATAAACACTTTATTATAAAAATTCATGCTAAAATTTAAAACAATTAAACATGAGAATTAATCCCACTAGAAAGAAAAATTAAATACATAATACGTGACATAAAAGCTAATCTATACACAGGTGTTGCGTGTTGTGTCGATGTTCTTGACACAGAGCTCTGACTTGTTGACGAACTTAAAGCAGTTCTTGACCATGGGGAGGGGGGTCACGGCTGGTCGTGACTCAAACTACAGTTTCCACAATACGATTCTGCCAATAGGTGAACTTATCCTCTGATCACCACAGTGTGAAGACGTTGAATAGCCACTTTTATCACCACAGTGTTGAAGACTTCGAGTAGCCCTACACCAGGAACACTGGCGTAGTTACACAGGGTAGCTGGCTGGGGTGAACGGTTAAGAGTGAAAAGGTGAAGTCTACTCAGGGTATGTTGATTAACCAATTTAAGTGCTCTGGATCTTTGCCAGATCCTTGCTGTCCTTATCGTAACCTCGCCCGAGGCGGAGGACCCTCGCCGACAAAACAAGGCTAAAATGAAGAAATAAAGTTACGTGCTCGCTAAATCACTCCCACGATAGGCGTATGGCCTTTAAAAGAAATGGTGAGAGTGCAAAATGACTAAATTCAAAGCAAGGCAGGAATAAACACAAGTGTACAGCCTTAAATAAGAGTGAAGCTCTTATTAAGACAAACTAAAAATAGAATAAATTGTACAGGAGCGGAACGCATACAGGTTTGATGGAAGAGGCCAGTCAAGTTGAAGGCGCATACGTCACCTCTTACCGGGTGTAGAGAGGGGAGGGATATCGGGAGCTAGCCACTCCACCACCTCTTACCGGGTGTAGAGAGGGGAGGGATATCGGGAGTTAGCCACTCCACCACCTCTTACCGGGTGTAGAGAGGGGAGGGATATCGGGAGTTAGCCACTCCACCACCTCTTACCGGGTGTAGAGAGGGGAGGGATATCGGGAGTTAGCCACTCCACCACCTCTTACCGGGTGTAGAGAGGGAGGGATATCGGAGTTAGCCACTCCACCACCTCTTACCGGGTTGAGAGGGAGGGATATCGGGAGTTAGCCACTCCACCACCTCTTACCGGGTGTAGAGGGGAGGGATATCGGGAGTTAGCCACTCCACCACCTCTTACCGGGTGTAGAGAGGGAGGGATATCGGGAGCTAGCCACTCCACCACCTCTTACCGGGTGTAGAGAGGGAGGGATATCGGGAGTTAGCCACTCCACCACCTCTTACCGGGTGTAGAGAGGGAGGGATATCGGAGCTAGCCACTCCACCACCTCTTACCGGGTGTAGAGAGGGAGGGATATCGGGAGCTAGCCACTCCACCACCTCTTACCGGGTGTAGAGAGGGAGGGATATCGGAGCTAGCCACTCCACCACCTCTTACCGGGTGTAGAGAGGGAGGGATATCGGGAGTTAGCCACTCCACCACCTCTTACCGGGTGTAGAGAGGAGGGATATCGGGAGCTAGCCACTCCACCACCTCTTACCGGGTGTGAGAGGGAGGGATATCGGGAGTTAGCCACTCCACCACCTCTTACCGGGTGTAGAGAGGGAGGGATATCGGGAGCTAGCCACTCCACCACCTCTTACCGGGTGTAGAGAGGGGAGGGATATCGGGAGTTAGCCACTCCACCACCTCTTACCGGGTGTAGAGAGGGGAGGGATATCGGGAGTTAGCCACTCCACCACCTCTTACCGGGTGTAGAGAGGGGAGGGATATCGGGAGCTAGCCACTCCACCACCTCTTACCGGGTGTAGAGAGGGGAGGGATATCGGGAGCTAGCCACTCCACCACCTCTTACCGGTTGTAGAGAGGAGGGATATCGGGAGTTAGCCACTCCACCACCTCTTACCGGGTGTAGAGAGGGAGGGATATCGGGAGCTAGCCACTCCACCACCTCTTACCGGGTGTAGAGAGGGAGGGATATCGGGAGCTAGCCACTCCACCACCTCTTACCGGGTGTAGAGAGGGGAGGGATATCGGGAGTTAGCCACTCCACCACCTCTTACCGGGTGTAGAGAGGGGAGGGATATCGGGAGCTAGCCACTCCACCACCTCTTACCGGGTGTAGAGAGGGGAGGGATATCGGGAGTTAGCCACTCCACCACCTCTTACCGGGTGTAGAGAGGGGAGGGATATCGGGAGCTAGCCACTCCACCACCTCTTACCGGGTGTAGAGAGGGGAGGGATATCGGGAGCTAGCCACTCCACCTACCTAAACTAGCATACTGCCAAGCGAACTACCATCACCACACATTCCTCTTTTCCCTACTCCTATATATTGAACTTTTCCCTCACAATGAATGCTGACTACATACTGCTAAATAATATTCCTCAATATTCGCGAGCCACAGAAAGCCATCATGCCTCCACCATACAAATTAACTTCCCCGAGTTATCAAGGACAGCAACAAACCCTTCACAAATTTCGACTACCGAATTAGCGAGCATTCATATGAAAAATAGTGAGCAGACAACTGACCTTCCAGGTAGCTAGTGCTTCAGTTGGTATCGGAGGAGGATCACCTCTCGTCTCAGGATCCCCCTGGACATCCAGGTATCTGATATGATTCACAAGAATGAAGGAATACTGGAGTAGGCTTATTGGTCTATGGTAGTCAGGTTCATCTCACCCACACACCCATTCTGATCTACCTTGCTCACTCTCCCTCTCACTTTTTTCTTCATCCTCCCATTGCACTTCAGCTCTTATCAATCAAACTCACTCCTCTCCACAATCCGTTTCACGTTCTCTCCTATTTTAAAATTCCCTTATTTACTCACTTTCCTCTCTCACATCTTCCAACATTACACATCAGATTTCTTATATTATCGAACAAAATTCGCCCGAATCTTATATTTCCCGAATCTTATATTTCCCACTCCATTAAGTGTATATCTGCAATAAAAAGACTTATCACGGTATCGCTGTGGAAGATGTCCCGATGGGTCTGTGAGTCACATTGTCTCCTCTCTTACATATAGCTTACATTTTGCAAAATAACCACAGGGGGAGTTGAATGACAGCACTAGGCCTTTCATGTTGCAATCCACACCTGATCAGGAGCTTGCAATGTTGCAGAAATAGTGGGAAATTCTGGAGAGTCGTTTCCCTAAACGAATCTGCCTGGATTTCTTACTCTATTTCTGCAACATTGCAAGATCCTGATGAGGTGATTACAACACGAAAGGCCTAGATGTATTATTCAACTCCCTCTGTGGTTATTTTGGATCTTTTATCTCGTTCGCGATTATTGCATAATAACGTAAATTATATAATCCTATTTTGCTGAGAATGTTTACATAACTTAGAATTAGATAGGTAATATGTCATCTTCTAATATTAACTTATATTTTTTTTCATGTGGGTTAAGTACTTCTGCAAAAGCTCTTCTGACCCTCCTCGAACAATACTGTTTGTCCCTTAAGAACACGTTTATCTGTTTATCAATTTTATCATTTACATTTTTATTCTTGGCACATGCAAAGAAAACCCTTTCTGGTATTTCTGCGGCAGAATTCTACCTTGGCGTCAAACCGGAGAATCTTCCGTGAGAATTGTGTCGGATTTCAAAAGCACTATTGATCAAGACCTTCAAATTTATTAAGGGTCTCTGCATCATTGATAACATCGCCTTCCCGGCCTTACAATCTATCCAATTTACTAAAACACGTTTACCACACAGGATACATACACAGAGAAGTGTGCGACTCTCAATGCATATAGTATACAGTTTACATTAGTCACTGTTTTAGTTATTAACCCTTTGTTGACTGGTGGTGAATTGGTAACTTGCAGTCCTAGTGACTCTTGTAGTCAATAGGCTATAACTTCATTAACTAACTTTTACATGTGTAAGTATTTTGAGCCTGGAATTTTAACTACCACTACGCCATTTACTATCTCATGCTTAAATAATTCTGTTTTGTCGTAGCCGTGAGAGAACGTACACTTATTCAGATAAAAGAAATCTTTAATAAACTTGCGGGATCAGAGAACACAGTGAAGAACTGAAGTGACATGACAAAAGGTCTAGTTAATCCAGAAGGACTAATGTGGTGACACGTCTGACCCCAGAAGCTGACCTGAGAGAGAGAGAGAGAGAGAGAGAGAGAGAGAGAGAGAGAGAGAGAGGAGAGAGAGGAGAGAGAGAGAGAGAGAGAGAGAGAGAGAGAGAGAGAGAGAGAGAGAGAGAGAGAGAGAGAGAGAGAGAGCTGCAAAATGCCATAACCTGGGTACACATTTCATCTTCACACTATCTCGCACCTGCACACTGAAATCAATCCATATAAAAACAGAGAGGCTTAGCAAACGGTGCAAAATAACTCCAGTGAAAAGCACGGGCGAAATCGGTACATTTAAGAGGGAACTCAATAAGCGTAAGGGGTCCTCGACGTTTCAGTGCCCTCTATTCATGCATAAGGGAATTATCAATAAACCTCTAGCTGTCTTCAAGGGGAAACTTGGTAAGTTCCTCAAGTCACTTCCTGACCAGCCGAGATATGGCGCTTACGATGGTCTGCATACGGCGCTCACCAACAGCTTGGTCGATCAAGCCAGCAACCAGGCCTCATCTGGAACCGGGCCGCGGGGGCGGGAATCCCCGAAAATAACTACAGGTAACCTACAAATAACCATTGTGATTACTAAACACATGAAACAGGGATTACAGGAAATTCATTACAGTCAAAGATATACAAATCTTGGTGTACATGACCTTCTGTTAGGTTAGGTTAAGTTATGTTATTCCTTTTAGGAATCATTTTGTCTAAACAGTTTCCTGGCAGGAATACTTAGCTGCAGGTCTGTGTACACCTACCACGCCTCTCTCTCCCAGCGAGTAGGTCAATAAGCAGTGATTCTTTGATCCTCTTGAGTACTTCATAGTTGATAGCTTCCGTGTTGGAGTAACTGAGGGAGCATACTAGCTGCAATCTTGTTGACTAGTCACTCATACGTTTCTTGACATGTTATCAGGTAATTCCTCATTGTGAAGTTTGGAAGTTTTGCCTTCCGTGCCTCTGCTCACGGATACTTATCGTTATTGTTTCCTTGTCATATTTCAGACTGGATCTTCTGTTTGATGGGGGAGGGGAGGGGCTGTATATTACAGCCACAAAAACTTCAAGAGCCTTTAATAAACGTTACGACAAGGTAATCACTAAAGTTATTATAATATAGGATTACCTTTTCCTCAAATTTCCATTGTAAGTTTGTTTAAGTACAATTACACGTAAATATAATTAAATAAGTTTTGAGCTAGGTTAGGTCTGATTCATCAGGAAACAAGTGTTTCCTGACGTGGGTCTTAGCCACATGACCCTCCACTGGAGCTTTTAGTCATCTGACCGAGGCCTTCCACTAGCTTACCCGTCCACCCCTTCAAAAATCAAAATAAGTTTCACAAGTTTTGGGTTATTACAATTGCCTTACAGGGTAACACGTAAATTAGCTAGGACAACCTCAAAAGTCAAAGTGATTTATTTCCATTTAATTTTGCGATCGATCCTTGGCTCCTGGTTCTATTTTAATAGGTTTATTGGCCGGCCTTACTAGTTAATGCCATTTAAATCCAATTCTACCTACTCTTAAAACTGTGTCTAGTGTGTTGTGTTATGTTTATATTGTTGCTATTCTGATAATATTGACAAAATAAACAAGTGTTACGCTGGAAGCCAGTGACTGAAGCAAATACACTTACACTCCCGTAGTGAACACTTGAAGTCGAGGTATTGCTGCGGGTGACGCGGATGTGAATTGTGGCCTTAAACGGGTAGGGGCGTGGGTGATCAGGGGTGTGGGTTATCAGGGGCGTGGGTGATCTAGGTAGGATATGGCTGATCAGGAGAATGGGTGATCAAGGGAGTGGGTGATCTGGGGCGTGGGTGATCTGTTGTGTGGGTGGACAAGAGGGTTTGTGGGTTGGGGTGTGGGCGTCACCATCATGATCCATGTCATCTTGTGTAATTGCCTGGCTGAGTCAAGCAGTTCCTCACTGCTACACGCCTCTGCAGGGCTGACTCATCATTATTATTCTTATATCTGGATCACTGCAACTTTGGTTAACACAGGGCTATATAATTAACACATCGGCCGTTTCCAACCAAGGCAGGGTGGCCCGAAAAAGAAAAACTTTCACCATCATTCACTCCATCACGGTCTTGCCAGAGGTGCGCTTACACTACAGTTATAAAACTGCAACATTAACACCCCACCTTCAGAGTGTACTTCCTATCTCCAGGACTCAAGTCCGTCCTGCCGGTTTCCCTGAATCCCTTCATAAATATTACCTTGCTCACACTCCAACAGTACGTCAAGTCCTAAAAACCACTTGTCTCCATTCACTCCTATCTAACACGCTCACGCATGCTTGCTGTAAGTCCAAGCCCCTCGCACACAAAACTTCCTTTACCCCCTCCCTCCAACCTTTTCTAGGCCGACCCATATGACCCCTGTGGTTTAGCGCTTCTTTTTTATTATAATAATAATCTAGGCCGACCCCTACCCCCGCCTTCCCTCCACTACAGATTTATACACTCAAAGTCATTCTATTTTGTTCCATCCTCTATACATGTCCGATCCAACTCAACAACCCCTCCTCAGCCCTCTGGATAATAGCTTTGGTAATCCCGCACCTCCTCCTAATTTCCAAACTACGAATTCTCTGCATTATATTCGCACCACACATTGCCCTCAGACACGACATCTACACTGTCTCCTGTCTTCTCCTTGTTGCAACATTCACCACCAATGTTTCGCACCCATATAAATGAGCGTTGGTGTAACTATACTCTCATACATTGTTTTAGGAAATAAAAGTGTTCTTGAGTGGTGGTGAGCAGGTTACACGCAACGTTAATGACCCTCGTGTGGTCCATAGGCTTTAAACCCCATTAACCAACCATACAACCAATTGGTTAAATTTACAGAAACTTTTAAGATGTCTTAAATGCTGAAAACATAGGTACTTACTTTGGTTAGGCAGTAGGAGAGATGGCAAGAATAAGATAAAGGACTGGGGAAGGATACGACAGTGAAGAAAAAAAGTTGTGGATATAGTGAGAGAAAGCAGAGAAAGGTTAGGTGGCTTTGTGTGATTTTAAGGGAGTGGTTTTTTCATACAGTGACGCACTTGTTTTACCCGATCAGTTTATAACGATAAATACAAAGGTATATATTTTCTTAAAAAATTTTTTTATGTTTAAGAGGTATCCTAAGGGTACCTACACTTGCATATTTTTTCTATCTACGTTTTTTACTTCTCATTTTTTTTCTTCACATTATTATTTTGATCATGAAGGGGCCTTGTTACAATTTTTCAACATATGCAGTTAAGCAAATAAATAACAGTGTACTATACTCATTACAGGTACGTTAACTGAGGTCGTCAGGCAGGAGGTGGGTCCACTAACGTAAGTTATGAACATCACTTTAAGGACACTGCTGTATATAATTATATACACTGCTGTATATAATTATAATATATATATATATATATATATATATATATATATATATATATATATATATATATATATATATATATATTATAATTATATAATTATTGTACATCGCATACAATATACACTTATTACAAATGTATTTAAATAAACACACCTGCCGTCTCCAACGAGGTAGGGTGACCTGGCAAAGAAGAAATACATTTATTGTCACTCATTCAACCACTGTCTTGCCAGAAGGGCGCCGACATCACACTTAAGATGACCTTCCAAGCAGCAACATCCCCACCTCTCCTTCAGTCAGGCACTGTACTTCCCACTTCCAGGACTCAAGTCCATCTGACCGGTTTCCCTGAAATTGTTTATGAATATCACCATGCTCACACTCCAACAGCACGTCAAATCACAAAATTCAATTGCCTCCACTCACTCCCATATAACATGCTCACACAAGCCTATTGGATTTCCTAGCCTCCCCCTAGATAGATCAGTTGTTCTGCCTGAGCGGTAAGTAAATTTGCCGATAACACTAATTTAGACCATCAAATAATTTCTGGTGTGGACACTAGAAAGCTATATGATAACCGTGATAGGCTAATGTTGTGGTCAGAGATGTGGCAGATCCAGTTCTAATAGTAGGAAAAGGAAATAACTGTGGTACTTATAAGTAGTCAGTGTAGGTCTTAGTCACAGTGAATGCGAGAAAGATTTAGGAGTTCTGGTTAGCAGTAATCTAAAGCCAAGACAACAGTGTAAAACTGTTCACAATAAAGCTAAAACAAGTCTTAACTTTATATCAAGAAGTATAAATAATAGTCCTCAGGTTATATTTCAACTTTATATGTCCTTGGTAAGGTCTCATTTAGATTATGCAGCGTAGTTCTTCTGGTCTCATATTACAGAATGGACATAAATGCACAGGAAACATACAGAGAAGGATGACGAAGTTAATTCCATGTATCATCTTAATCATCATTATCATCAATTATTATATAGTGGATCGAATACACTGAAATCTAAATCAACATCATATTCTTTATCGTTGTTTACTGCCTCAAATGCTTTATTAAAGAATGTCAGTAAATTCGTCAGAAAGGAACGACGTCTTCTAAATTCATGCTGAGACTTATTAATCAAATTATGCTCATTAAGGTGGCTTCTTATAATATCGGCTGTAATTGATTCTAATAATTTGCCTACTATTGACGTTAGGCTTAAATATAGGAATTACACTAGTCATCTTCCACATCTCCAGCACAGCATCAATTTGAATAGATGCGTTAAACAGGTTTGTTAGTGGCTGACTAAGACCCCACTTGCACTACTTAAGTACCCTTGAAAACAGTTCGTCGGGGCCTTGGGACTTATTCTGTTTGATAAATAGTGTATTATGAAGTGTGTTGTATTATGTATTGTAGTCTAGTATTCAGAGAAGAATGACTAAATTAATCCACTGCATATGAAATCTTTCATACGAAGATATATTGAGAGCCTTTGACCTACATTCTCTTATAAGACATAGCATGAGGGGAGACATGATTGAAGTGTATAAGTGGAAGATGGGAATAAATAAAGTTCGACTCATCTCTCATAGAACCATCTGCCGACTAGTCGGCAGATGGTGTTCTTTTTCAACCCAATCGTATAAATATGTTAAACAGCCGTGGTGACATCACACATCCCTGTCTAAGGTCTCCTGTTACTAGAAGATAAGGTCTCCTACATACCCTAATTTGCGTCTCGCTATCCACATAAAAGTTCTCGACTGCTTTAAATAACCTACCACCTGTTTCATACATTTGCAACATTTGCCACATTGCTTCCCTATTCACCCTATCATATGCCTTTTCTAAATCCATAAATCCAATGAAAAGTTTCGTACCTTTATGTAAGTATTGTTCACTTACATGCTTCAATTTAAACACTTGGTCTACACATCCCTTACCCTTCCTAAAACCTCCTTGTTCCTCTGCAATATTACTCTCTTTCACTAATAACTCAACCATACACTTTACCTGGTATACTCAACTGGCTTATTTCCCTATAATTCTTGCACTCTTTTATTCTCTTTCCCTTTATACAAAAGAATTATGCATGCTCTCTGTCACTCTCTAGGTGCCAGTATATGCAGGAAAAAATTCATTTTTAAAACCGGTAACAGAGGGATTAAACATTGCATTGGATAATTCATATTACAGTTGTAGTGTTTTAGAGAGGAATTCACAATAAAACACATACATATGTGTTAGTATATACTCGTATAATTTTCATATATTTCCCTACACATTATAAGTGAGAAATCACGAAAGCGCTTCCAAATTCATTATTTTTTTCACAGTGGTTATTTTGCATATTGTGATATCACCTGTTTACTGTGATCTTATGTATGTATGTACCGCATAATTCCCAATACAACATATACATATCTACAAATATATACTAGTGTAAGTCTCACAATTCCCAACACAACGCTCACGTACATGAGCAAGTATACATTAGTTTAATTCCCACATAATTTCAGGCGTAGCAAAGGAGTGGAAACAATTAGTTTATATACTTACATTTTAGATGACAGCACACGGAAGCCAGGCAGACTTCCAGCTGTTATGTACATTTATCATTCATATATTCTGCACTCACTTAGATTTGGAATTATACTATCATGGCTGGAATAATTATACTATCATGGCTGGAATAATTCCCAAGTTACCCGCAATGTTATGACCACGTTTCGGTTCGTCCTGGATTATTGTCAAGTCACAACTCAGCGAGAAAAAGAAGACCAGAAGAAAAGTTGGGTAGAGGGAGGCGGAAAGAGCAGCAGCAGTAGAAGTAGTAATGGTAGCAGTAGTAGTAGTAATGGTAGCAGCAGTAGTAATAACGTATTGCAGTAGTAATAATAATGTAGCTCCAGTATTAGTACTTGTAATATTGTTCTATATTTGAGGTTCATTAAGGCTCCAGTTCCATAAATCGTCAACTAGGCTACCTACTATAAGCGCCTCACACCCAGATAACTGAAAAAATATCTCTTAAACATAAAAAAACGGTGTCCCTATATTCCTGTTTACAGGCTGAATTAAATAAATAGTTTTTTTAAACGTATATAAAAACACTAATAATGAACATAAATGAACCTATGTGGAGACAATAAAAGAAGGAAAAGGCTGACATGGAAAATAATAATTGGGTAAATATTAAGTTGAAGTCATTTTTTTTATTAAATGACTTGTCCCGTGTTAAGTGCTTTGTAAAATGAAGAGTTATCTTTTGTGTGCTTATGGATTAATTTTTTTTTACCCTCCCAAAAATGTAGTCCAACTTTAACCCAACGTAGAATTTAACTCCTAATTTAGATCAGGTTAGGTTGAAAATATTTTTTTCTTACCATAAAAAAAGTGTTCCCTCCTCACTCCCTCCATTACACACTTTCTTAATTAATGCCGGAAATTTGGAAATAATCTACCACTAAGCTTAGAACACACGAACTTTAATTTGATATTAACCTAATAATTGTATACTTTCTGAAGATGGGTAGGGTAGGTAGGTTCGCTAGGAACAGGGCAAGTGCTTCCTGATGCGGGTCTTAGTTATATGATGACCCGCAGCTGGAGCTTTTGGTTACTTGACCGAGGCCTTCAGCTGGCTTACCCCTCCACCCCTTTAAAAATTATAGTTATAATAACCATTTATTATTAACAGCTTCTGAAAATGACCGTAGCTGAGACAGTACTTATCTCATATTCTGTTTTATAATCAAATTATGTTAAATCATAACCTTAGTACGACCTTAAAGAACAAACACGAAAGATAAAAACTTCCGCTCAAGAAACACAAAAAAAGATAAACTATATAAAAAACTTGTCACTTTAAAGTAAGGATTCATTACGCGTACCCAAGAGAGTCACGCTATCCAGTTCTCTCACGCTGATGCTGTGAGTCTCTCAGATGTGTCTTGTTAGACCATCAGTCATCTCAGGCTCAGATTTTGTCATAGTATACAGATTCATGGGTGTTGATAAGCAGCTTAGAGAAGGTACCCATTAATGTTATTGAAAACTATTTTATTATTATTATTATGCGAGGCATTAAGCCTGCGTGGCTCCTACAGCACAAGTAGTAGTGGAGGCTCGATCCTCCGTCCTCTAAGTGCAGGACAGACGTTTCATTATTGTACTCACGTGGTTCCTAAGGACATTTGTACAGAGTACAATATTTAGAGATCATGATTTTAATTTCTCTTTCAGTGTGATTTCAAGGTACAATTTGTAATCTTGTATCTAATTATTTACTTTGCATCTGTACAAAATGTATTATTTAACTGTGCGCTCTTCCATGTAAGAAAGTACTAATATGTAAACAGTTCTAAACAAAAATAATATATTTATTGCAAGACGTTAAAACTGTGTAAGCTTCATCCAGCTACTACAAGAATTCAAGGTTATATATACATCATGAGTGTATAACTGTGTATATACCCTGAGAGTTCATTTTAATCCCTACTTGAGGGATTAAGTATTCTTGGTAGTTTACTCATGACATTTAATCAAATTTAACTCCGTTATCTATAGTGCTGTCGCGTATGTTGATACATAGCACCATATCATGTGTTTAATTTTTAAACAACAATATGCAATATTCCTTCTTGGGCCAAGTATAAATACAAAGAAGAGGCCATAAAGTGGAGTAGCAGTAACTGTAAAGGATGGTTATATTGTCCGCTCTATGAAGTATTTCCGCTCTTGTTTAAAATAAATGATGTTACTTTAATTCCAAGCGTTTATGTTTTATCTACAAACATAAACGACAAAAGTGTCTTTATTATCATATATATTAAAAGCACAATGATAATCAGTGAAGTACTAAATTTACGTATCAATACCATTGCCTTCACTTTATCAGGGCCAATTGACTGCTATTTATTTGCACGCTAACAGCAAGTGCTTCACACACTGACCTGCGAGTTTTAGAATCTACCTGCCATGGGTTCGAGTCCCACCTTATATATATATATATATATATATATATATATATATATATATATATATATATATCCTACCTATATATATATATATATATATATAGGTAGGTAGTAGGTTGGTAGTCAGCAACCACCCAGGGAGGTACTACCGTCCTGCCAAGTGAGTGTAAAAATGAAAGCCTGTATTTGTTTGACATGATGGTAGGATTGCTGGTGTCTTTTTTCTGTCTCATAAACATGCAAGATTTCAGGTACGTCTTGCTACTTCTACTTACTACACATACATATACACATTTATGTATACACACTCATCTGAGTTTTCTTTGATTTTATCTTAATAGTTCTTGTTCTTTTGTCGTGTGGGTCTTGGGAACTTAACCCAGGGTGGCTTGAAAACCCAGGAATACCACGGGGGTGTTATTGTACACAGAACAGCAATACACTGGAGTACAAGGTGGTATAAATGCTTGGACTCACGTGGCTTACTTCTCAGACAGCAGAGTGGCTTGCTGGCTTAGTAGAATATTTTCACACTTTTTGCTTTTCTTTTCATATCCATGGGGAAGTGGAATAAGAATCTTTCCTCCGTAAGCCATGCGTGTTGTAAAAGTCAACTAAAATGCCGGGAACAATGGGCTAGTAACCCCTTTTCCTGTATAGCTTACTAAAAAGAAAAAGAAAAAACCGTCAAAGTGGGATGTTTGAATGTGCGTGGATGTTGTGCGAATGATAAGAAAGAGATGATTGTAGATGTTATGAATGAAAAGAAGCTGGATGTCCTGGCTTTAAGTGAGACAAAGCTGAAGGGGGTAGGAGAGTTTCAGTGGGGAGAAATAAATGGGATTAGGTCAGGGGTTTCAAATAGAGTTAGAGCTAAAGAAGGAGTGGCAATAATGTTGAATAATCAGTTATGGCAGGTAAAGAGGGAATATAAATGTATAAATTCAAGGATTATGTGGAGTAAAATAAAGGTTGGATGTGAAAAGTGGGTTATAGTAAGTGTTTATGCACCTGGAGAAGAGAGAAGTGTAGAGGAGAGAGAGAGATTTTGGGAAATGTTGAGTGAGTGTGTGGGGAGTTTTGAACCAAGTGAGAGAGTAATTGTGGTTGGGGATCTTAATGCTAAAGTGGGTAAAAATGTTGTGGAGGGAGTAGTAGGTAAATTTGGGGTGCTCACACTGAAACAAGTTATGCTCTCACTGAAACAAGTTATGCTCACTGAAACAAGTTATGCTCATACTATGCAGAACTCTTCCAGTCAATACTAATTATACTAAACCTATTTGTTAAAAAACATATACCTACTAATGTTTTTCCTCCTCATTCGTGTTTGTAAGGAAGGACTTACCTTGCCCTAACAATTTACTTATATTCTGATATACAGTTGGTGTAAGCTGAAAGTCTGTTGACTACACGATGGTTACTGAAGCTTCGTGTCACCTGTTCACCACCAGTCAAAAATAATTTAATCCCTAAAGTAGGAATCACACTAATAATAATGCCCTAACTCGTAACAAAAACTATTTCCTTAAAACTCCCACAAAAGAGTAAGGCTACTTAATTCTTTTACCCCTTTCTTCCTCTTCCTTACCTCTTCTTCCATTTTCTGGATGAGAAAATGGAAGATTCCATGCACAGTTTTGAGAGTAGACGCGACAAGGCCCATGAGGCTAAGAATAGTGTGGCCAATCTACACAACCGGAGCTAGATGAGTACACAGTACTGAAGGATTTTCCCAGTATTCTTCTCTCATTGACCCTGACAAACAAGACACAGAAGATAATTCATAAAGGTCAGGTTCACCAGGTGATGCATATATTAACATAAGAATGGTCTACGTGAGAAATATTTTCCCCTGGTGGCAGGAGGGTGCGCACGCAGGTCTGAAGTAGATGAGGAACATCCGTCACATTTAAGCTGTTTGTCCCCAAGTATTTAGGCCAAGCTGTCTCCTTGTCTATGCTTTTATTTTGCCAGTTCAGGTTCACAGTCTATACATTTTTACTTACGTTTAGTCACTTGGTAGTGTAATTATCCATCTTGAGAATGCATGGTTGTAGGGTCCTCAGTCTCCACCCATCTTTATATGTATTCACTTTTATTCACAAACTATTGTACACTTCTCTTTTAATATTGATTTAGTAGTTAGCCTGGGCTACAAATTGTACCTACATTCATAACACGAAACTAACAAAATGAACTTATAAAGTCGACTCAGAGTACATATTGATTATGGTCTACCTACCTGGAGGAGAATGTCCCACATCAGCACCCGAGTCTGTTAGCTATTTGTCCTGTGTCTGATATTGTTATAGTCATCTTTATGTGTGATGTCAGCTGAACACTGCACATAAGGTAGACTAATTGTTTACCCATGCAATTAGTCAACGGAAGAGTATAGGAAACAGCAAAATATTTCGCTCATGCGAGACATCTAGTCCTGCTTGCTGTGAGAAATGGGAAAAATTACTTGTTTAAAACCTACCTGAGTATTTGTGGCAAATATATCGTATGCAACTGGTAAAAAGCGTGAGAAAACGAAATTGTTTCCAGATCAATGTTTATATATTTCTTTGATAATTCTAAACTTTTACAATTTTAACTCGTTTTTCGTTCATTTATTTTAGCACCTTTTTGCTACACCATCTAATATTTTTCCGCACTCTTCGCATTTTTTTTAAACGTTTTAATAATGTTTCCCTTCATTAAACCTCTTAGCCCATTCTCACATCAAAAGGAATATACGTTCAGAATTCAACGTTTCCTATTATTCCTCTGTTACCTTGTTGCCAGACGTATCGCGGCCGGAGTTTTAACTTATTTTTTTGTGGTTAAATATAATATGCAATAAAAATAGGCTTTTGCTCTTTTTTTTTCGAGTTTGATATTTTTTCTCTAATTTCTTGAAATATAAATAAAACGTACATTAAAATATAAATTAGGCACTTTTACTCTTAATGGATTTTTAGAAAAGGTTGAAAAATATTTGTAGCCCCTTTCGTCCTCTTTCCCAGGATGCTACCTACAACAGTCTGCTCACACCCAGATACATACTTTCTGCTAGGTGAACAGGGGATAGCAGGTGCAACGAGACTTGCCCACACAAGTCAACTAACACCCAGGTACTTACTGCTAGGTGAGGGGCAGCAGGTGCAAGGGCTGCCGACACAATAGTCTCTTAACAACCAGGTACCTACTTACTGCTAGGTGAACAGGGGCAGCATGTATAAGACTTGTCCACACAACAGTTTGCAAACAAACAGGCACCTATTTACTGCTAGGTGAACAAGGGCAGCAGGTGTAAGACGACCTGCTCACACAACAGTGGTAGCACCCAGGTACCTACTTAAAGCTAGGTGAGGGGCAGGCAGGAGCAAGACCTACCCACACAACAGTGTTAACACCCTGGTACCTACATACTGCTAGGTGACCAGGGGCAGCAGGTGTAAGGAGACTCATGTCTTGGATTGAGTCCCAGGTGTGAGCTGTATATTGTAACTAAGCTAAAAGTCATCTACGGTGTAACTAAACCCTTACCCCCAACACCCGCTGCAATATAATAATAATGTGCTATGGAGCTCCCAGAAGGAACCATTGCTGTTACGTCAGCAGGTCCTTCATAGAATAAACTGTATATTGCAGAGAAAGTCATAAAAAAATTATCGTGGCACATCCTGTTGCTGCAGCTGAGGCTTTTACGTTATTTAGCTCCTTGAAGAGCTCACTGGGATTCGGCATAAAGGCTATAAATTCATACGTGTATGTTGCGGACCCATGCGGTATCCTCCTACGCTCGAATCAACCATTTGTCTGTTTGAGTTCTCTGATATTAACTTCAATTTTGAATCATATTTTTGATATAAAATGCTTTCTTAGGCAAGAAATTTTTATAGGTATTTCATGTAGAGTATTGATGTGATTACCTGTGCATTCTCTTAGCAGCATAGATTTGAGGGTATTTTAATTAATGATTTAAGTAAGCTTAAGCCAAGGCCAGGGCAAGGGCCAGAAGGCAGCCTTTGATGCAGACTGACATGGTTGATCGCGCCAGTTCATGTCACTTGCCGGCTGCTTCTTCAGATTTGAAAGCTGGGTGTGTACTGCTTACACTCAATTTATAATAACATGCAAAATACTGCCGAAAATTAAGATGTAATCATGGAAGACTAACGACATGGAAACATTTATTTTTATATAAAGTGCATCATGTGGTATTGTTGATATTGTGACATAGCTGTATCCTCAGCTCTGATTGGCGCATTCATTGACGAGTCAGCCAATGAGCGTCCGGCAACTTGACGCGTTTGGGACTTGAGTTTTGTTTTCATTATGTAAATATTTTTATTAAAGTGGATTTGAAGACCTTAGTTCATTATACATAGAAATACAATGTTATTTAACTAAATACTCAATTTTAATAAGTAGTAGTTGTATTAGTAATAGTAGTAGTAGTAGTAGCAGTACCTTTAAATTACACATGAAAAAAAATAAAAATAAAATAATTGAAAAAATAATGACTAGTAATTAAATAAAGTGGATTATTTTCGAGTGTTTGATCAACAAGAATTTAACTCGCTTTCCATGAGGGTAAAACGGTAAAATTTTACATTTGAAGTAGATTTTAGGTTACTTTTAAATAATTTAGGCTTGTCATCCAACTAACATATTTTGGTCATCCTATGCACTTTGATCCATACAAATTTAGCGCTTCCCAATAATAATATCTAGAAAATCCAGCAGGCATGTGTTGAGCATTTCATATGAGTGGAGACAGGTGGTTGTTGGGATTTGGCGTGCTGTTGGAGTGTGACTCAGGAGCTTTTATGAAGGGACTCATCCGGACTTGAGTCTTAGAGGTGGAAGGAATAGTGTCTGCACTCTGAAGGAAAGATGGTGATGTGGCTTTATCTGGTTGATCCCGAGTCTTTCCAGTTATCTTGGATCTTTCCAGTTATTTTGAATCTTTCCAGTTATCTTGAGTGTTTCCAATTATCTTGAGACAGTCTCCAGTCATCTTGAATAGTCTCTAGTCATCTTGGAGAGCCTCGAGTTATCTTGGAGAGTCTGGAGTCATCTTGGAGAGCCTCGAGTTATCTTGGAGAGTCTGGAGTCATCTTGGAGAGCTTGGAGTCATCTTGGAGAGTCTGGAGTCATCTTGGAGAGCTTGGAGTCATCTTGGAGAGTCTGGAGTCATCTTGGAGAGCCTGGAGTCATCTTGGAGAGCCTGGAGTCATATTGGAGGGTCTCGAGTCATCTTGGAGAGCCTGGAGTCATTGGTGACTGACTTCCTCACCTCCCGCTAAGCAGGTCGCCTTGTGTCCAGCAGACCTGCTCTGTCAGGATGATTGTAACTTCCTGCTTGTCCCAGACTCTCCTTAGTAGAGGGCGGGAGGGAGGGAGGCGGGTAGGGTGGAGAGCTGACGATCAGGTTCGAATCCTGCTGGGGTGATATATGTATGTATGTATGTATATATATATATATATATATATATATATATATATATATATATATATATATATATATATATATATATATATAGGTAGGGTCGTCCTAGAAAAGGTTGGAGGGAAGGGTAAAGGAGGTTTTGTGGGCGAGGGGCTTGGACTTCCAGCAAGCATGTGTGAGCGTGTTAGATAGGAGTGAATGGAGACGAATGGTTTTTGGGACATGACGATCTGTTGGAGTGTGAGCAGGGTAACATTTTGTGAAGGGATTCAGGGAAACCAGTTAATTGATTTAGTTGGACTTGAGTCCTGGAAATGGGAAGTACAATGCCTGCACTTTAAAGGAGGGGTCTGAGATAGTGACAGCTGGGAGGGACTTTTCTCAGCTGTAGTATCTGAGCTCCTCTGCAAAGACAGTGATTATGTATGAGTGTGGTGAAAGTGTTGAATGATGATGAAAGTTTTTTCTTTTTGGGGATTTTCTTTCTTTTTGGGTCACCCTGCCTCGGTGGGAGACGGCCGACTTGTTGAAAAAAAAAAAAAAAAAAAAAAAATATATATATATATATATATATATATATATATATATATATATATATATATATATATATATATATATATGTATATGCAGGGATCCTTAGACTCTTAGAAAGAGGTTGTTACCACCTGCATGTCTGAAGGAAGTTTTCCGGAGGTCAGCGCCCCTGTGGACCGGTCCCAGACCAGACCTCTCTGTGGATGAAGGCCTGATCAACTAGGCTGTTAATGCTGCCCTCACGCAGTCCAACGGCTGGCCGGAAATGATTTTGGCAACCCCCCTCTCTCTCTCTCTCTCTCTCTCTCTCTCTCTCTCTCTCTCTCTCTCACGCGCACACACATAAAATCTTATATAGTCATCGATCATTCATATAATTTAGTTTTTTTCCTTTCATAACAGTGGCCACGACATCTTCCCATTCATATGTTTATGTTTACCTTAGTGTCAGCTGATGCAAGATGGCGTCATTCTTGAATTTATATTTACGTTTGAAAGTCAGCTTATAGGATATACTTCCATTCATGAATTTATATTTACGTTTGAAGGTCAGCTGATAGGATATACCTCGATTCTTGAATTTATGCTGACACTGGTCTGTCATACACACGTGGACACTGGTAAGTTATATATTTACGAGCGTGCTTCCCCTCACCCTCATGTGTGTCAGCAGTGTCAGGTCCACACCTGTCAGAAGGGTTATGACTACTTATGTACTAATAGAACCATGTTGAGGGAGGGTGATTCAGCAGGTGTGGGGAGGAGGCAGGTGTGCAGGACGGGGGAAGGGGGGTTCTGCAGATGTGGGAGACCTGGGTGAAGACCAGGGAGTAATGGGAAGGCAAAAGTATTATTTTTTATTATTTTTCTTACCTGTGTGATCCTTACGAGTTTAGCGCTTAAGCTGATTATTATATTCATGGGGAAGCGCTAAACCAGTGAGAGGTTTTCAGGTTTGATTCGAGGAAGGAGAAGGCAGCCCCCATTCACAGTACTGTTTGCCTCTCTCTCTCTCTCTCTCTCTTCTCTCTCTCTCTCTCTCTCTATCTCTCTCTCTCTCTCTCTCTCTCTCTCTCTCTCTCTCTCAACTATGAAGCTGATAGGGAACATTATTAAGCTGAACCCATCCCCCCTCCCTTCCCCTTCCCCACCTCCCCAGGCCCTGGTAGCTGTCTAAAATAAGCTGGTGACGTCATGACCCATGTCAGCTGTTCAGTGTTGATGTTCTAGAGAGGATCAGCTGATGCAGCCACGTGTTCACATTGTTTATCTCTTGTTTCACTTTGAGTAATGTGTAAAAGAGTATGCACGCATGTATGTATATATATTTGCATGCATGTATATTATATATATATATATATATATATATATATATATATATATTTTTTTTTATTAACACATCGGCCGATTCCCACCAAGGCAGGGTGGCCCGAAAAAGAAAAACTTTCATCATCATTCACTCCATCACTGTCTTGCCAGAAGGGTGCTTTACACTACAGTTATAAAACTGCAACATTAACACCCCTCCTTCAGAGTGCCGGCACTGTACTTCCCATCTCCAGAACTCAAGTCCGGCCTGCCGGTTTCCCTGAATCCCTTCATAAATGTTACTTTGCTCACACTCCAACAGCACGTCAAGTATTAAAACCATATGCCTCCATTCACTCCTATCAAATACGCTCACACATGCTTGCTGGAAGTCCAAGCCCCTCGCACACAAAACTTCCTTTACCCCCTCCCTCCAACCTTTCCTAGGCCGACCCCTACCCCGCCTTCCCTCCACTACAGATTTATACACTCTCGAAGTCACTCTGTCTCGTTCCATTCTCTCTACATGTCCAAACCACCTCAACAACCCCTCCTCAGCTCTCTGGACAATCGTTTTGGTAATCCCGCACCTCCTCCTAATTTCCAAACTCCGAATTCTCTGCATTATATTCACACCACACATTGACCTCAGACATGACATCTCCACTGCCTCCAGCCTTCTCCTCGTTGCAACATTCATCACCCATGCTTCACACCCATATAAGAGCGTTGGTATAACTATACTCTCATACATTCCCTCTTTACTTCCATAGACAAGGTTCTTTGTCTCCACAGACTCGAAGTGCTCCACTCACCCTTTTCCCCTCATCAATTCTATGATTCACCTCATCCTTCATAGACCCATCCGCCGACATGTCCACTCCCAAATATCTGAATACATTCACCTCCTCCATACTCTCTCCCTCCAATCTGATATCCAATCTTTCGTCACCTATTCTTTTGTTATCCTCATCACCTTACTCTTTCCTATATTCACTTCCAATTTTCTTCTTTTACACACCCTACCAAATTCATCCACCAACCTCTGCAGCTTCTCTTCAGAATCTCCCAAAAGCACAGTGTCATCAGCAAAAAGCAACTGTGACAACTCCCACTTTGTATTTGCTTCTTTATCTTTTAGCCCAACACCTCTTGCCAAGACCCTCGCATTCACTTCTCTTACAACCCCATCTATAAATATATTGAACAACCACGGTGACATCACACATCCTTGTCTAAGGCCCACTTTTACTGGGAAATAGTCCCTTCCCTCCTACACACTCTAACCTGAGCCTCACTATCCTCATAAAAACTCTTCACTGCTTTCAGTAACCTTCCTCCTATTCCATACACCTGCAACATCTGCCACATTGCCCCCTATCTACCCTATCATACGCCTTTTCCAAATCCATAAATGCCACAAAAACATCTTTACCCTTATCCAAATACTGTTCACCTATATGTTTCACTGTAAACACTTGGTCTACACACCCCTACCTTTCCTAAAGCCCCTTGTTCATCTGCTATCCTGCTTTCTGTTTTACTCTTAATTCTTTCAATAATAACTCTACCATACACTTTACCAGGTACACTCAACAGACTTATTCCCTATAATTTTTGCACTCTCTTTTGTCCCCTTTGCCTTTATACAAAGGAACAATACACGCTCTCTGCCAATCCCTAGGTACCTTACCCTCTTCCATACATTTATTAAATAATAGCACCAACCACTCCAAAATTATATCCCCACCTGCTTTCAACATTTCTATCTTTATCCCATCAATCCCAGCTGCCTTACCCCTTTCATTCTACCCACTGCCTCACGAACTTCCCCTACACCCACAACTGGCTCTTCCACACTCCTACAAGATGTTATTCCTCCTTGCCCTACACACGAATATATATATATATATATATATATATATATATATATATATATATATATATATATATATATATATATATATATATATATATATATATATGTTGCTCATGTGTCTAATTCTTCATCTTATCATTATGGAGCCCCAAACTTCCTTAAAACCTTCCCAACAAAGGAGTTTTTCTGGTGCAATTTTGCTTTCATGATCTATCATTATTAAGTTACCTTCTTCGCGGATTATACAGATTATAGTTCCAGGAAAGAAAGAAGTTCAGGTTATCTTCCTAACCTATTGTTTACAAACTAAAATTATCCTAAAAACCTTACCTCCATATTTTTACTATGAGCAGCTTTACCAATACGCTTTTTTTTTTAATTATATATTTTTGTCTCCTGTGTTCATTGGTATCCATTTGCTTAATTATTGCAGACTTCGACAAGGCACAGAACTTCTGTAATTTCAGACATGATGCGTAATATATGAGTAGTTTCAGACATAATATACACCAGTTAACTTGTTTTAAACAATATGTAAATATTTCAGTGGTGTCAGACAACAATTTCAACAGTTTCAGGCAATATTTACATCAAGTTTCAGATAATGTTACACCAGTAGTTAAAGACAATATTTACATCAATAGTTTCAGGCATAATGTATATTACATTGATAGTCTCAGGTAGAATGTATATATTGTAATATATATTGTTTCAGACTACGCCACAGAGGCGCTTTTCCGTCTAATAAGAGAATACAAAAATAATAATCGCACGTAATATAACTGAAGTAAGGTGCAACGATATACTGTACCTACATGTTTAATAATAACCTAGTGGAAATAAGGGCACCAATGGAAATAATAACCTAGTGGAAATAAGTAAGGACACCAATGGAAATAATAACCCAGTGGAACTAAGGACACCAGTGGAAATAAGTCACTGACTTTTTTGGGTTATCTTAGGTTCTTTACATATATGTAGCTATGTATGATAATTATATAATCTATACCTGAATAAACTTACTTATGGAGACAGACACTCGGGAGATTAATTAATCTGTATATTTCGACCCCCTTCTAGGATCCTCTTCAGCAGAAGACGATCCCAGAAGTGGGTCGAAATATATAGGCTAATAATTTCTAAAAGTTAAATTATCTCTAAAAACATTTTAGTGGAATAACAAAATTTACTTTTATTAATAAAAGTGAGTCACCAGACATTCACTTTGATCCAAGGAATTCGGTTATCAGCAGATATGCAGGTTAGGTAAGATTGGTCAGGCAACAAGACAAGGGGTTTCCTGACGCGGGTCTTAGTAACATGACAAGTGTTTCCTGAAGCGGGTATCAGTCATATGATGACCCACAGCTGGAACTTTTGGTCAACTGACTGAGGCCTTCCGCTGGCTTACCCCCACCCCTTTAAAAAATAAAATTAGCTCAGGATATATATCCTCTACTACTACTATTATTATTACTACTGCTACTACTATTACTACTACTATTACCACTACTATTACTACTACTATTACTACTAAAACTCTTACTACTACTATTACTACTACACCTACTACTATTGCTACTAGTACTATTACTACTACTATTACTAGTACTACAACTACTACTACTACTTTAGATGAAATTAAAGTAACAAAGATCAATATATTTCTTTAATATATTTCAAGAAATATTTTGTGGATAGTTTTCGTAAATATGAAGTTAATTAAGATTATTTTGAAGAGGTCAATGCTGGTTTTCCTGTAATGTTCGTGGTAGAAACAAAAATTAAAGATATATAAAATAAATAAAGATACGATAAAAATATATAGAAAATGGGAAATGCAGGTTAAGGAATGAAAAAAAAACAAGATAAAGATATTTAAAGAAAATGTTTGAAGGATAAGAGTGTTGAAAATGGTATTAAATACCGTCTACACAGCAAAACCCGTCCCCTGCGGGCTCCACCATGGCCAGCCCTTCTAGGGCAGGGTAGGTACCAAAGCTAGAGCTTGCTACCATCTGCAGCTCGCAAGCCTGCCCTTCCCGTCAGCCTCCCTGGGGTGGGGAAGATGGCAGACCAGAGAGGCCTAGCTTCTCCCTACGAGCCCCAAGTGGGTGGGGAACGTGGCTAGGCCTGGGGACAGTTGGTCCTAGACAATGAGGGGGTACTTGTAACTCCTCCCATGGGAGACATAGGTCTCAGACACTCCCAAGACAGGGAGCCAATGCCGGGTCACCATCTGGAAAAGACCCAGGCCGGGGGTGTTCCGGCGAATTTATACCCCCCGTCCCCTGCAATGTCTGAGATCTTCCACTTCACCTTCGACAGTATTTAAGACTCGACTCTCATTATAGTCGCTTTATCTTCATATCGTTCCAGACCATGGCGCTCAACTCTTCTCCAGGCTGAGGGACTGACCACCTCAAATACTATTTCTCCAAGGTTGATGGACTGATTATATCATCTTCGTTTCACTCTGTATTTGACTGAAGAAGCCTACTGTGTAGGCGATAGGTTTCAACAAAAAAGATACCCATCTGTCTTGTCTCGATCAAGGACACGAGTGACATGAGAACGGGTGGACGATAAACCTGGAAAAAAGAGAACGAGGGTAAGAATAAAGGAAAAAATAACAGAAGAAAGGTTATAGAGAGGAAGAGATGATGATGTAGTAGCCCACATTCACAGCCAGGGTAATTTATCCTCTTACATAACCAAGAAAAACTAGTGGGTCATATATACACACGCACCATACACCCCCGCAACCCACCCATTCTCTCTCTCTCTCTCTCTCTCTCTCTCTCTCTCTCTCTCTCTCTCTCTCTCTCTCTATCTATCTATCTATCTATCTCAGTGGCCTTTCATTAGTGAAAATAAACAACAGATTCAGACATTTTAAATTCCCTTTGAGGAACCTACTAGAGTTCTCTGACTTACTAATATGAAGTAACAGAGGTGGAAGGGAGGACTGCATCTTCATGGACTTCAAGAAAATATTTGACACGGTTTTACGCCAGACTAATTCTTACGTTAGACTGTCATCGTTATGTGTCAGATTCTGTCCATGTGTCTGATTCACTGTCAGCTTCTGTCCATGTGTCGCCTCACTCTATACCTATATATACCCTGTGTCCCTGTATTATTTGTAACTGCTTGACAAATCTCCTGGAGAGCGAAACGTTGCCACAATAAAAATGTCACATTAGTTGCACATATCGGTAATTCTACCAACATAAATAGCTCATTACGATTGTAACCAGATATAAACATGTAAATAGTTCATTACAACTGTAACTTGTTCAGCTATCAGAACTTTGCGGCCAAGTCCCTGGATCCATTATATACCTGGAGTATACCTGGAAAGGGTTTCGGGGGTCAACGCCCCCGCGGCCCGGGCAGTGACCAGGCTCTATAATCTTTTGGTTACCGCTCACCTATCAACATTATTACTCTGAATATCTGCTTTTTCGTAACTACAAATAGGTAAACAAATAGCCAATACCATAATTTTTTTTGCTAAAACTGAGTTAACTGGTTTCTTTTTGAGCCTAGCGATAGATAATTATGCTAATTCCTAAATATGCAATGAAGACAGTATTATATTTTGAGTCTATAAAAAATAGCTGTTTTTTTTTTGGGGGGGGATATAAAATAAAAATGTAACCTAACCTAACCTCGACCAGGATAAAATTTTAGATTAGGTTGGTTAGGTTAGGTAAGGTTCGTCAGGAAATATTTTCCTATTTTCCTGACGTGGGTCTTAGTCAGATGATGACCCGCCGTTGGAGCTTTTGGTCATCTGACCGAGACCTTCTGCTGGCTTACCGGTCCACCCCTTTAAAAATTATGGTCATAGCTTGGGCTTAATTTCCATACATAAAAACTTTTTTTATCACTTTCACAAAATATAACTAGTGTCGTTGTGCAGCCCAGTGACTGGTCAATGGTCCTGGTCGGACCGAAACGTTGCCATATGTTTTTCTTATAAGTGCGGGTTTTTTGTGTAGTGTTCCAGTCACAGAATTGTTTTTTCTTTATCGGAGAATTTACCTATTTAAAAACACCAGGTCGTAAAGTCAATATTAGCCACTTTTTTTTCCATTCCAAGGTCAAGAATGTCAACAAGAGCATAGATGAGAGAAAGAACGGGGGGGGAGATGGAAGAATGAGAGAAAGAAGGGGGGAGGATGATGGAGGATGATAGCAGCAGGTGGCTAGCCAGTACCCCTCTGAGGGAGGATGTTGTAGCTGTGTCTGCCACTTACCCACTACTTCCCCACAAGTCTCTCTCACTTCCATGTGTTTGTTACTGCCTGCCAACCTAAAGTACTGACGTCTGTTTCTGTATATTATGTTCCTTGGGAAACGCTAAATCCATATGTTATACCCCTGGTGAAAGGGAGGATATCAGGTTTGATCAGAGGACGGGGAAAAGGTCAACCAATTCCCTGGTTCATGGGCCCTTAACCGGAATCAAGGCACGTCCCTATAGCTGAAGGGTACTGATATCTATCACTTTATTTCCACTTACCGTCTTGTACTTTCCTCCATAAAGCGTTCGTTAGGTAGGTCTCCGATGTGTGTCATCCTGTGGGTGAACATATGGGCGTAAAGACAGGAGTGGACAGTGTCACTCATCCTGTGGGTGAACAGTCGTTTAAAGACCTGATCGATCAGGTCAACAGCCAGGATGATCAGGGCCACGGGGGCGATGACCCCTGGAAGCGACTACAGGTAGCTTACAGGTATTACTATGATTTTTTTTTAGTCAGGCTAAAATAACTAGTGTTACTGGGCAAGTGAAATAGGTGAGGTTTGTCAGGAAACAGGACAAGTGTGTCCTGAGGCGGGTTATAGGCAGATGACCCGCCACTGGAGCTTTTGGTCACATAACTAGGTCTTCCACTGGCTTACCTCTCCACTGCTTTAAAAAATATGGTTATGCAAAAACAACCACTGTGATAAAATAGTGAAATTCCAAGCGATTTCGTGATTTCTCACATTATCAGGAACCTGTAATGGTCTTTGATAATGTGAGAAACCACGAAAGCGCTTGGAATTTCACTATTTTTTTCACAGTGGTTCTGAATATTGTGATATCACCTGTTTACTGTGATCTTAATGATTTATGGTTGTGATTATAACAATCAGATATTGCCAGTGGAGTCTTAATCAGCCAACGGGTCACCCAACAAAGACGTACGTCAATCACACTTGACGTTACCTGACGTACAAGACACCATCATTCAACGCAGACTTTCCTAGCTACCTCACTAGGATACATGAAGCATTTGTATGCAAGTTCATTAGCAAGACCAGTGAAACTTAATTAGAATAATGTCTTGTTAGTGTATTTTACCGCATTCTTGAAGGTATCTGACCTTTAACTCGTTTTAGTTCATTCTTATGTACTCAACTAGTTGTGTTTGCAAGGGTCGAATCATAGCTCTCGGTCCCCATCTTTTAGTGCTTATCGGCAGGTCTCACTGATGAGGCTTCTTTCTTTTCATAGCCTTATCGTACCTCTTCTTGAAACTATGTATGAATCCTGGTGTGTATGCGTGTAAGTTATACCTAATTAAAATACCGAACATTAGTATAGTTTTAACGGTTTAACCAAATGACAATAGCAAGAGGCTTCCACATGATGCATGTAGGTATACAAGATGAAGGTTTAGACACTTGTGCAACATCTGGGTATCTTTATTGTAGACGTTTCGCCCTCCAGTGGCTTTATCAGTGCAAATTCAAGGACGTAATTGGAAGACAGTAGAACTATATACAAAAGATGAGGTAATCAGTCCCTCAGTCTCCAGACTGAGGGACTGATTACCTCATATTTTATATATAGTTCTACTGTCTTTAAGTTATGCCCTTAAATTTGTATTGATAAAGCCAATGGATGGCGAAATGTCTACAATAAAGTTACCAAGTTGTTGCACAAGTGTCTAATTCTTCATTAGGCTTCTATCATAATGTTAACTATACAATAGTTAATATACATTAGGAACAAGTTATCCACTAACCCATGAACTTTAGCCTAGTTGCTTTCCACATTAATAGTTCAGTGTAATTACATTTAACTACGCACGTCTCTGAGATATATACACTGAGGTGCATATTTCTCAGTGCATATATTCTGAGGGATTACTTTAATCCCTAATTTTAGGGATTACATTCCTTGAGTAGTCGATAGGCTAAATTTATTTAAATCCCATTACCCAGCCGACCATTTCATGACTATTACACTGGTATATAGTATAGTGGTCCTTTGGATTTTATAAGGGGTGAAAAAGAATCCATCCCATCATAAAATATAATAAATACACACTAACATAGACTAATGGGATTTAAAGCCTATTGACGTCACGAGGGTCATTAAGGATGTACGGTAACCTATTCACCACAAAGAATAATTTAATCCCTAAAATAGGGATTAAAGCAAACACTTACCATATATAACCAGAAATACACCTCTCAGGCTTAAATTTTTTTTTAGAAAAACATGTGAGCAAAGACTAGGACATTTGTTCATGTATCTTTCAAAACCAATTTCTCGGTATCTATTACCAAGGTTTATACCCCCAAAAATTTGCATTTTGATATATAAATACACTTGCAAATAAGTATATAAGAACTTTGGTTTATACAAATGTTCTATAAGAAGTTTTTTTTTACATTTCAACTATTTCCTTTGTCAGAATAAACTAGAATACATCAAGTTTCGTTCGATGTAAAAAAGTGATTCATGGCAAATGTCTGTTAAGATAAAGATATTTGTAACAATAACAGGAAGATTATGATTGTTATTGTGATGAGTTATGCCAGAGGTGCGGCCCGAAGGTGTGTTTGTAGGTGGTGGTGGGGAGTGTTTGTAGGTGGTGGAGTG
>WNWK01023220.1:0-31377 GCA_009830355.1 Cherax destructor
ATTAAATAGTTTTTTGTAGCGTTTCTACTTTTTTGGCAGTCTGAAACCCAATTTTGCTTAATTTTAATTCCCCTTTTTAACTCCCCCGTTACAAAAATTTGAATACAGTAAACTCTCTTAGGGCGCTCCTTAATATGAAATTTTTTGGGGAAGGGGGGCCCCCAAAAGAAAAACATTCCTTTTTTTTTTCAGTATATGGGGTTTTTTCCCCCAAAAACTTGGAAAATGGGGCCGACCCCCTATTTAAAGGCAGTTTTAAGGGTTGGCTTTGTTTACCTTTAATTTTTTTACTAATGTTACATTACAACTGTTTGGAAAACCGTCTTATATGCTCATGCGCCTTGTATCCCGGGAAAATGGGGGATTTTATAAACCACACGGGGGAGTCAATTTTGGGGCGTACCTTTCAATGCATTTACAGAAGTCTCACTCTATAGGGAAGCTTACAAGTGAAATGACTTTTTCCTCTCTTAAACATTACAATATTGGTTCATTTTTCTTTAATGTGATTCCCCATAATAATTTTTTATTCGAGGTCATAACAGTGCTTGGATGATGGGGTGGGAAGTCGGGGGAAGGGGGACATCTCCAATCGAATCAAAGGGCCACTCCCAATTTGAGCACCCTACCAAGTATTCTTTTGCTTTCGGAGAATTTTCAGGGAAAATGAACCCGCTAAAACCAAAGATATATTTAGGTAGGCAGCCAGGGATGCCAGTGTACAGTGCACCTCTCCTCTTTTTATGCTATTCTTTATTAATCTGAATTTTCTTTTTATTACGATTTTTATTGTATAATTTTCATCACTACTAGTTATTAAAATTTTTATTATAATATTGTTATGATTATGATTATACTTATGTATCTCCCCTAGGGAATACCTTAATAGATTTTCTTTTAATTTCCACCATCTGATCTTGGAGTATGCCTGGAGGGTTTTTCCCGGGGGGCCAACACCCCCTGCGGTATACCTGGAGGGTTTCGGGGTCAGTGCCCCTGCAGGCCTCCGGTGAATCAGGACAAATCAACCAGGCTGTTACTGCTGTTATTCCATTATTAATAGTGTGGGGGAGTGCTTCCCCTTGGAGCCACACAGCCGGGAATGGAAGGCTTTTGGGTTTTTGATTTGGGGAAATAGAAAGAGCCAATCTAGTTCTTTAGTTTAAAAAGAATCAGAGGATCTCTGCATCTCACTATCTTGAAAATTATATAAAAAAAAATCCTTTTTTTTTTTATAACAATGTGCTGTTGGGGTAATGAGGTAAGATTTATGAAGGGGTTTTGGGAAACCGGTTAGCTGGACTTGAGTCCTGGAGGTGGAAAGTATAGTGACTGCACTCAGAAGGAGGGTGGGATGTTACCCGTTCTGGGGTAGGAAGTACAGTATCTGTCTCTGAAGGGGTGGTGAGGATGTTACAGTTCTGGAGGTGGGAAGTACAGTGCCTGCACTCCCGAAGGATGAGTGAGGATGTTACAGTTCTTGAGGGGGAAGTACAGTTTTCTGCACTCTGAAGGATTGAGGATTTTTGTTTTTTGGGGGTGGGAAGTACAGTACCTGCACTCCCGAAGGATGGGTGAGGGGGTGTTACAGTTCTTGAGGTGGGGGAAATACAGTACCTGCACTCTGAAGGATGGGTGAGGATGTTACAGTTCTTGAGGTGGGAAGTATGGGGACTGCACTCTGAAGGATAGTGAGGATGTTTACAGTTCTGGAGGTGGGAAGCCGTATCTGCACTCTGAAGGATGGCTGAATGTTACAGTTCTGGAAGGGAGAAAATACAATTCCTGCACTCTGGAAGGAAGTAGGAAAGTTACAGTTCTGGAGGTGGGAAGTACGGGATCTGCCCTCTGAAGGATGGCTGAGGATGTTACAGTTCTGGAGGTGGGAAGTACAGTACCTGCACTCTAAAGGATGGCTGAGGATGTTACAGTTCTGGAGATGGGATGTAAAGTACTTGCACTCTGAAGGATGGGTGAGGATGTTACAGTTCTGGAGGTGGGAAGTACAGTACCTGCACTCTGAAGGATGAGTGAGGATGTTACAGTTCTGGAAGTGGAAAGTACAGTACCTGTACTCTGAAGGATGGGTGAGGATGTTACAGTTCTGGAGGTGGGAAGTACAGTACCTGTACTCTGAAGGATGGCTGAGGATGTTACAGTTCTGGAGGTGGGAAGTACAGTATCTGCACTTTGAAGGATGGCTGAGGATGTTACAGTTCTGGAGGTGGGAAGTACAGTACCTGCACTCTGAAGGATGGGTTAGGATGTTACAGTTCTGGAGGTGGGAAGTACAGTACCTGCACTCTGAAGGATGAGTGAGGATGTTACAGTTCTGGAGGTGGGAAGTACAGTACCTGCACTCTGAAGGATGGGTGAGGATGTTACAGTTCTGGAGGTGGGAAGTACAGTACCTGTACTCTGAAGGATGGGTGAGGATGTTACAGTTCTGGAGGTGGGAAGTACAGTATCTGCACTCTGAAGGATGGCTGAGGATGTTACAGTTCAGGAGGTGGGAAGTACAGTACATGCACTCTGAAGGATGGCTGAGGATGTTACAGTTCTGGAGATGGGATGTAAAGTACCTGCACTCTGAAGGATGAGTGAGGATGTTACAGTTCTGGAGCTGGGAAGTACAGTGCCTGCACTCTGAAGGATGAGTGAGGATGTTACAGTTCTGGAGGTGGGAAGTACAGTGCCTGTACTCTGAAGGATAAGTGAGGATGTTACAGTTCTGGAGGTGGGAAGTACAGTGCCTGCACTCTGAAGGATGAGTGAGGATGTTACAGTTCTGGAGGTGGGAAGTACAGTACCTGCACTCTGAAGGATGGGTGAGGATGTTACAGTTCTGGAGGTGGGAAGTACAGTATCTGCACTCTGAAGGATGGCTGAGGATGTTACAGTTCTGGAGGTGGGAAGTACAGTACCTGTACTCTGAAGGATGGGTGAGGATGTTACAGTTCTCGAGGTGGGAAGTACAGTATCTGCACTCTGAAGGATGGCTGAGGATGTTACAGTTCTGGAGATGGGATGTAAAGTACCTGCATTCTGAAGGATGGGTGAGGATGTTACAGTTCTGGAGGTGGGAAGTACAGTATCTGCACTCTGAAGGATGGCTGAGGATGTTACAGTTCAGGAGGTGGGAAGTACAGTACCTGCACTGAAGGATGGCTGAGGATGTTACAGTTCTGGAGATGGGATGTAAAGTACCTGCACTCTGAAGGATGAGTGAGGATGTTACAGTTCTGGAGGTGGGAAGTACAGTACCTGCACTCTGAAGGATGAGTGAGGATGTTACAGTTCTGGAGGTGGGAAGTACAGTACCTGTACTCTGAAGGATGGCTGAGGATGTTACAGTTCTGGAGGTGGGAAGTACAGTACCTGCACTTTGAAAAATGGCTGAGGATGTTACAGTTCTGGAGGTGGGAAGTACAGTGGCTGCACTCTGAAGGATGAGTGAGGATGTTACAGTTCTGGAGGTGGGAAGTACAGTACCTGCACTCTGAAGGATGAGTGAGGATGTTACAGTTCTGGAGCTGGGAAGTACAGTGCCTGCACTCTGAAGGATGAGTGAGGATGTTACAGTTCTGGAGGTGGGAAGTACAGTGCCTGTACTCTGAAGGATGAGTGAGGATGTTACAGTTCTGGAGGTGGGAAGTACAGTGCCTGCACTCTGAAGGATGAGTGAGGATGTTACAGTTCTGGAGCTGGGAAGTACAGTGCCTGCACTCTGAAGGATGAGTGAGGATGTTACAGTTCTGGAGGTGGGAAGTACAGTACCTGCACTCTGAAGGATGGGTGAGGATGTTACAGTTCTGGAGGTGGGAAGTACAGTACCTGCACTCTGAAGGATGGGTGAGGATGTTACAGTTCTGGAGGTGGGAAGTACAGTGGCTGCTTTGTGAAGGATGAGTGAGGATGTTACAGTTCAGAGGGTCACCTGGCAAGACAGCGATTGAACGAACCATGGTCAGTGTGTTTCCTCAATTTTTTTAAGTGGCACTACCTCAGTGAGAGATGGCCAGTGTGTTGAAAAACTCCCATATATTAATAGACTAATCTGTATATCAGGGATCACAGGACTCATTCTCAATATGTTCACCACAATGAACACTAACTTGAACCTCCACTAAACCCAACACATCGCACACCCCTGGCCACAGTACTGCATAACCCATACAGGTTTACCACATAAAATGAATACATGATCATCTTATTGCAACACAGTGAAGCGATCACTCGCGCTCCTGCACTGGAACTCCCACTTTCAATACAGACAGATATTGTAACAGAAGTGAAGCAATTATACCAACTTTGATATTAATCTTGCTGCCACATTAACACACACACTGCAGTGCTGTATAGGCTATATGCAAATACAAATAATATATATTCTGCAGTATATACAGATAATGTAGTTAACGTAACTCAGAAAATTTTAATGATACGATTTCAAACAAACCACATTATGGGCAGGGATTGAACTCGTAGTGCTGACCTGGAGTTTTACGACTCACTCGCCACGAGTTCAATCCTCACCCGTGGTATGGTTTAGTACACATATATAGGAGGTATCCACTTTATGGCGTTTCGCTAATTCAGACTTGCTACAATAAATATATTTAGCATTCACTATAAGCTAAGGATGAAAATATTTTAGGGTAAGTAATGTGTGCACTGTACAGTGTACGAGCCTGGCCGATGGCCGGGCTCAGAGAGTAGATAAACTCTCGAAACTCTTCAAAGGTATAAAGGTAAGGTACCTCGGCATACGAACAGCTCCCAACTCGAACAATTATGCAAGTGCTTTTTTAAGTGTATTTTTGGGGGTCTGAATCGGATTAATCTAATTTACATTATTCCTTATGGGAACAAATTCGTTTGGTATCGGCACTCGAAGAGTCTTCTGGAACTAATTAAATTTGTATCCCAAGGTACCACTGTACAATATATGCATTTTTTTTTATGCCTAGCTCTATTGCTCACTTAATATATGATAGTGTAAACATGTTATCAGGCTTTTATATGCATTTGAAAGTTTCACTTTATAGCAGTAGCATGGACCCTAACCTGCTGTATAAGTGAGGGCCTACAGTAGCCTTGAACCTAACTTACTGTATAAATGGGGGCCTTACAGTAGCCTGGAACCTAACTTACTATATAAGTGGGACCCTACAGTAGCATGGAACCTAATGGGCTGTATAAGTGGGGCCCTACAGTAGCCTGGAACCTGGAAATAAATGGTATAAATACCGACACAATAAAAAAATGAACACTTAAGCAGTATAATGTGATCCTTTATAGACAACATTTTGCCCACGCAGTGGGCTTTATCAAGTCACAAACAGATCTGTTTGTGACTTGATAAAGCCCACTGTGTGGGCAAAACGTTGTCTATAAAGGATCACATTATACTGCTTATGTGTTTATTTTTCCAGCCTGGAACCTAACCTGCTGTATAAGTGGGGGCCCTACAGTAGCCTGGAACCTAAATTACTGTATAAGTAGGGGCCCTACAGTAGCCTGGAACCTAACCTGCTGTATAAGCAGGGCCCTACAGTAGCCTGTAACCTAACCTGCTGTATAAGCAGGGCCATACAGTAGCTTGTAACCTAACCTGCTGTACAAGCAGGGCCCTACAGTAGCCTGGAACCTAACCTGCTGTATAAGCAGGGCCATACAGTAGCCTGGAACCTAACCTGCTGTATAAGCAGAGCCATACAGTAGCCTGGAACCTAACCTGCTGTATAAGCAGGGCCATACAGTAGCCTGGAACCTAACCTGCTGTATAAGCAGGGCCATACAGTAGCCTGGAACCTAACCTGCTGTATAAGCAGGACCCTACAGTAGCCTGGAACCTAACCTGCTGTATAAGCAGGGCCATATAGTAGCCTGGAACCTAACCTGCTGTATAAGCAGGGCCATACAGTAGCCTGGAACCTAACCTGCTGTATAAGTGGAGCTCTACAGTAGCCTGGAACCTAACCTGCTGTATAAGCAGGGCCATATAGTAGCCTGGAACCTAACCTGCTGTATAAGCAGGGCCCTACAGTAGCTTGGAACCTAACTTACTGTATAAGTGGGGGCACTACAGTAGCCTGGAACCTAACTTACTGTATAAGTGGGGGCCCTACAGTAGCATAGAACCTAAATTACTGTATAAGTGGGGCCCAACAGTAGCCTGGAACATAACCTGCTGTATAAGCAGGGCCCTACAGTAGCCTGGAACATAACCTGCTGTATAAGCAGGGCCCTACAGTAGCCTGGAACCTAATTTACTGTATAAGTGGGGGCCCTACAGTAGCCTGGAACCTAACTTACTGTATAAGTGGGGGCCCTACAGTAGCCTGGAACCTAACTTACTGTATAAGCAGGGCCCTACAGTAGCCTGGGACCTAACTTACTGTATAAGGGGAACCCTACAGTAGCCTGGAACCCAACCTGCTGAGTTAGTGGGGGCCCCACATGTATATTGTCTCAGCCTTGTGGAACCCCATAAGAAAACTCATCAGCACTACTGCTGCTAGACTCGCCCATCCTGTCAACACTGGTGCTTCTAGTAACTAGTACCACACTGGTGCTTCTAGTAACTAGTACCACACTGGTGCTTCTAGTAACTAGTACCACACTGGTGCTTCTAGTAACTAGTACCACACTGGTGCTTCTAGTAACTAGTACCACACTGGTGCTTCTAGTAACTAGTACCACACTGGTGCTTCTAGTAACTAGTACCATACTGGTGCTTCTAGTAACTAGTACCACACACTGGTGCTTCTAGTAACTAGTACCACACTGGTGCTTCTAGTAACTAGTACCACACACTGGTGCTTCTAGTAACTAGTACCACACTGGTGCTTCTAGTAACTAGTACCATACTGGTGCTTCTAGTAACTAGTACCACACTGGTGCTTCTAGTATCTAGTACCACACTGGTGCTTCTAGTAACTAGTACCACACTGGTGCTTCTAGTAACTAGTACCACACTGGTGCTTCTAGTAACTAGTACCACACACTGGTGCTTCTAGTAACTAGTACCATACTGGTGCTTCTATTAACTAGTACCACACACTGGTGCTTCTAGTAACTAGTACCATACTGGTGCTTCTAGTAACTAGTACCACACACTGGTGCTTCTAGTAACTAGTACTACACTGGTGCTTCTAGTAACTAGTACCATACTAGTGCTTCTAGTAACTAGTACCACTGGTGCTTCTAGTAACTAGTACCACACTGGTGCTTCTAGTAACTAGTACCACACTGGTGCTTCTAGTAACTAGTACCACACTGGTGCTTCTAGTAACTAGTACCATACTGGTGCTTCTAGTAACTAGTACCATACTGGTGCTTCTAGTAACTAGTACCACACACTGGTGCTTCTAGTAACTAGTACCACACTGGTGCTTCTAGTAACTAGTACCACACTGGTGCTTCTAGTAACTAGTACCACACTGGTGCTTCTAGTAACTAGTACCACACTGGTGCTTCTAGTAACTAGTACCACACTGGTGCTTCTAGTAACTAGTACCACACTGGTGCTTCTAGTAACTAGTACCACACTGGTGCTTCTAGTAACTAGTACCACACTGGTGCTTCTAGTAACTAGTACCACACTGGTGCTTCTAGTAACTAGTACCACACTGGTGCTTCTAGTAACTAGTACCACACTGGTGCTTCTAGTAACTAGTACCACACTGGTGCTTCTAGTAACTAGTACCACACTGGTGCTTCTAGTAACTAGTACCACACTGGTGCTTCTAGTAACTAGTACCACACTGGTGCTTCTAGTAACTAGTACCATACTGGTGCTTCTAGTAACTAGTACCATGCTAGTTGCTTGCTAGTAACTAGTACCATACTGGTGCTTCTAGTAACTAGTACCACTGGTGCTTCTAGTAACTAGTACCACACTGGTGCTTCTAGTAACTAGTACCATACTGGTGCTTCTAGTAACTATAGTAACTAGTACCACACTGGTGCTTCTAGTAACTAGTACCACACTGGTGCTTCTAGTAACTAGTACCACACTGGTGCTTCTAGTAACTAGTACCACACTGGTGCTTCTAGTAACTAGTACCATACTGGTGCTTCTAGTAACTAGTACCACACACTGGTGCTTCTAGTAACTAGTACCATACTGGTGCTTCTAGTAACTAGTACCATACTGGTGCTTCTAGTAACTAGTACCACACTGGTGCTTCTAGTAACTAGTACCACACACTGGTGCTTCTAGTAACTAGTACCACACTGGTGCTTCTAGTAACTAGTACCACACTGGTGCTTTAGTAACTAGTACCACACTGGTGCTTCTAGTAACTAGTACCACACTGGTGCTTCTAGTAACTAGTACCACACTGGTGCTTCTAGTAACTAGTACCACACTGGTGCTTCTAGTAACTAGTACTACACACTGGTGCTTCTAGTAACTAGTACCACACTGGTGCTTCTAGTAACTAGTACCACACTGGTGCTTCTAGTAACTAGTACCACACACTGGTGCTTCTAGTAACTAGTACCACACACTGGTGCTTCTAGTAACTAGTACCATACACTGATGGTTTTAGTAACTAGTGTCAAAAAAGTCACTAGAAACATTCTAGTTGATATCCCAGGTAGTACACTATCTCAAGGCTGACTATCATGGATGGTCGACCATCCAGGGTAGGTAGGATAGGCTTGCGTTGGTATTAAGTCAAGTCAGTGTTGGAGGTCACACACAGTGACTAGCCAGGGATAGTGTGGCCTGTGCCACACCCTCCACACTGTGTATACACCACTACACTCAGGGTGTGTACACTACACCCAGGGTGTGTACACTACACCCAGGGTGTGTACGCTACACCCAGGGTGTGTACGCTACACCCAGGGTGTGTACACTACACCCAGGGTGTGTACACTACACCCAGGGTGTGTACACTACACGCAGGGTGTGTACACTACACCCAGGGTGTGTACACTACACCCAGGGTGTGTACGCTACACCCAGGGTGTGTACGCTACACTCAGGGTGTGTACACTACACCCAGTGTGTGTACACTACACCCAGGGTGTGTACACTACACCCAGGGTGTGTACACTACACCCAGGGTGTGTACACTACACCCAGGGTGTGTACACTACACCCAGGGTGTGTATACTACACCCAGGGTGTGTACACTACACCCAGGGTGTGTACACTACATCCAGGGTGTGTACACTACACCCAGGGTGTGTACACTACACCCAGGGTGTGTACACTACACCCAGGGTGTGTACACTACACCCAGGGTGTGTACACTACACCCAGGGTGTGTACACTACACCCAGGGTGTGTACGCTACACCCAGGGTGTGTACACTACACCCAGGGTGTGTATGCTACACCCAGGGTGTGTACGCTACACCCAGGGTGTGTACACTACACCCGGGATGTGTGTACACTACACCCAGGGTGTGTACGCTACACCTAGGGTGTGTATGCTACACCCAGGATGTGTACGCTACACCCAGGGTGTGTATGCTACACCCAGGATGTGTACACTACACCCAGGGTGTGTATGCTACACGCAGGGTGTGTACGCTACAACCAGGGTGTGTACGCTACACCCAGGGTGTGTACGCTACACCCAGGATGTGTGTACACTATACACCCAAGGTGTGCACTCTATACACACAGGGTGTGTACACTACACCGAGGATGTGTATACACTACACCCTGGGTATGTACAATACACCCAGGGTGTTTATACTACACCCAGGATGTGTGTACACTACACCCAGGGTGTGTACATTACACCCATGATGTGTACACTACACCCAGGGTGTGTACACTACACCAAGGGTGTGTACACTACACCCAGGATGTGTGTACACTACACCCAGGGTGTGTACACTACACCCAGGATGTGTACACTACACCCAGGATGTGTACACCACTACACCCAGGATGTGTACAGTATACCAGGATGTGTACACTACACCCAGGGTGTGTGTACACTACATCCAGGATGTATGTACATTACACCCAGGGTATGTATACATCACTACACTCAGGGTGTGTGTACACTACACCCAGGATGTGTACACTACACCCAGGGTGTGTACACTACACCCAGGGTGTGTGTACACTACACCTAGGGTGTGTACACTACACCCAGGGTGTGTGTACACTACACCCAGGGTGTGTGTACACTACACCCAGGTGTGTGTGTACACTACACCCAGGGTGTGTACACTACACCCAGGGTGTGTACACTACACCCAGAGTGTGTACACTACACCCAGGGTGTGTACACTGTATACACCCAGGGTGTGTACACTATACACCCAGGGTGTGTACACTACACCCAGGATGTGTGTACACCACTGCACCTAGGATGTGTACACTGTATACACCCAGGGTGTGTATATCACTACACCCAGGGGTGTGTGTACACTACACCCAGGGTGTATGTACACTGCACCTAGGATGTGTACACTGTATACACCCAGGGTGTGTACACTACACCCAGGGTGTACACTACAGCTAGGGGTGTGTGTACACCCAGGGTGTATGTACACCCAGGGGTGTGTACACTACACCCAGGGTGTATGTACACTGCACCTAGGATGTGTACACTATACACCCAGGGTGTGTGTGGACACTGTACACTAGTACACCCATTGTGTGTACACTAGTACACCCAGGGCGTGTATACACTAGTACACCCAGGGCGTGTACACTAGTACACGGTGTGTGTAGACACTAGTTCACCCAGGGTGTGTATGCACTGTACACCCAGGGTGTGTATGCACTGTACACCCAGGGTGTGTATGCACTGTACACTAGTATACCCAGGGTGTGTGCACACACTTTGTACACTAATACACCCAGAGTATGTGTGTGTACACTACACCCAGGGTGTGTGGACACTGTACACTAATACACCCATTGTGTGTGTACACTAGTACACCCAGGGTGTGTGTAGACTAGTACACCCAGGGTGTGTATGCACTGTACACTAGTACACCCAGGGTGTGTGCTCACTTTGTACACTAATACACCCAGAGTATGTGTATGTACACTAATATACCCAGGGTCTGGGCACTGTATACACTAGTACACCCAGGGTGTGTGCACTGTACACTAGTACTCCCAGGGTGTGTACATTAGTACACCCAGGGTGTAGTGTACATACACCCTGGGTGTAGTGGTGTACACACCCTGGGTGTAGAGGTGTACACATCCTGGGTGTAGTGGTGTACACACCCTGGGTGTAGTGGTGACACACCCTGGGTGTAGTGTGCACACACCCTGGGTGTAGTGGTGTACACACCCTGGTGTATTGGTGCACACACCCTGGGTGTAGTGGTGTACACACCCTGGGTGTAGTGGTGTACACACCCTGGGTGTAGTGGTGTACACACCCTGGTGTAGTGGTGTACACACCCTGGGTGTAGTGGTGTACACACCCTGGGTGTAGTGGGTACACACCCTGGGTGTAGTGGTGACACACCCTGGGTGTAGTGGTGTACACACCCTGGGTGGAGTGGTGCACAAACCCTGGGTGGAGTGGTGTACACACCCTGGGTGGATTGGTGCACACACCCTGGGTGTAGTGGTGTACACACCCTGGGTGTAGTGGTGTACACACCCTGGGTGTAGTGGTGTACACACCCTGGGTGTAGTGGTGTACACACCCTGGGTGTAGTGGTGTACACACCCTGGGTGTAGTGGTGTACACACCCTGGGTGTAGTGGTGTACACACCCTGGGTGTAGTGGTGTACACACCCTGGGTGTAGTGGTGTACACACCCTGGGTGTAGTGGTGTACACACCCTGGGTGTAGTGGTGTACACACCCTGGGTGTAGTGGTGTACACACCCTGGGTGTAGTGGTGTACACACCCTGGGTGTAGTGGTGTACACACCCTGGGTGTAGTGGTGTACACACCTGGGTGTGTGGTACACACCCTGGGTGTAGTGGTGTACACACCCCGGGTGTAGTGGTGTACACACCCTGGGTGTAGTGGTGTACACACCCTGGGTGTAGTGGTGTACACACCCTGGGTGTAGTGGTGTACACACCCTGGGTGTAGTGTACATACCCTGGGTGTAGTGTACACATCCTAGGTGGTGTACACACCCAGGGTGTGTGCACTGTACACTAGTACTCCCAGGGTGTGTACTTTAGTACACCCAGGGTGTGTGTACAACCAGGGTGTTTGTGTACACCCAAAGTATGTACATAGTTCCTTGTACCGAGGTTACTGGCCACACCTTCCATTCATTGCTTACATGTACATTTGTGTACACACTGCAGTGTGCAAGTCACTACCACCAGACCTGACTTGCATCAGTAAGTGTGTACACACACGTACACACACGTACACACACACACATGCAACACCAGTTTGGAACCCACACCTAGCCAAGCACGTAAAGAAACTAGAGAAAGTGAAAAGATTTGCAACAAGAGTAGTCCCGAAGCTAAGGGGTATGTCCTACGAGGAGAGGTTAAGAGAAATAGACCTGACGACACTGGAGGACAGGAGAGATAGGGTGGACATGATAACGACATATAAAATACTGAGGAATTGACAAGGTGGACAGAGACAGAATGTTCCAGAGATGGGACACAGCAACAAGGGGACACAGTTGGAAGTTGAAGACTCATGTGAATCACAGAGATGTTAGGAAGTATTTCTTCAGTGACAGAGTGGTCAGGAAGTGGAATAGTTTAGGAAATGATGTAGTAGAGGCAGGATCCATTCATAGCTTTAAGAAGAGGTATGATAAAGCTCATAGCGCAGGGAGAGTGACCCAGTAGCGGCCAGTGAAGAGGCGGGGCCAGGAGCTATGAATCGACCCCTGCAACCACAACTAGGTGAGTACACACACAAACACAGCACGTCAAGAAATTAGAGAAAGTGCAAAGGTTTGCAACAAGGTTAGTTCCAGAGCTAGGGGAAATGTCCTGTGAAGAAAGGTTAAAGGGAAATTGGCCTGACGATACTGGAGGACAGGACGGTTAGGGAAGACATGATAACGACATACAAAATACTGCATGGAATAGATAAGGAGGACAGAGACAGGATGTTCCAGAGATGGGACACAGAAACAAGGGGTCACAATTGGAAGTTGAAGACATAAGTCAAAGGGATGTTAGGCAGTATTTCTTCAGTCATAGAGTTGTCAGGAAGTGGAATAGTATGGCAAGTGAGGCAGTGGAGGCAGGGACCATACATAGCTTAAAGACGAGGTATGATAAAGCTCATGGAGCAGGGAGAGAGGGGACCTAGTAGCTGTCAGTGAAGAGGTTGGGCCAGGAGCTTACTCTCAACCCCTGCAATCACAAATAGGTGAGTACACATACAACACACACACACACAATCGCAACACAGGTGGTCTAGTGGCCTGCACACCTGGTTGTAGCACAATAGCCAGGGTAGATATTAAGAACGAGCAAGAGACAGCATTACTTTATATATATTCTTCAAACAGCATGCAAATATATGTAATATATACACCATATACAGAGCAAGTTTTACAAGCAAAACACAGTGTGAAGTGTGTCCTAACAAGATGCTAGTGTAACAAGGTGCTAGTGTAACAAGGTGCTAGTGTAACAAGGTGCTAGTGTAACAAGGTGCTAGTGTAACAAGGTGCTAGTGTAACAAGGTGCTAGTGTAACAAGGTGCTAGTGTAACAAGGTAACCTCACAGCAGGATGCTAGTGTAACAAGGTAACCTCGCAGCAAGATGCTAGTGTAACAAGGTAACCTCGCAGCAAGATGCTAGTGTAACAAGGTAACCTCGCAGCAGGATGCTAGTGTAACAAGGTGACCTCGCAGCAAGATGCTAGTGTAACAAGGTAACCTCGCAGCAAGATGCTAGTGTAACAAGGTAACCTCGCAGCAAAATGCTAGTGTAACAAGGTAACCTCGCAGCAAGATGCTAGTGTAACAAGGTAACCTCGCAGCAAGATGCTAGTGTAACAAGGTAACCTCGCAGCAAGATGCTAGTGTAACAAGGTAACCTCGCAGCAAGATGCTAGTGTAACAAGGTAACCTCGCAGCAAGATGCTAGTGTAACAAGGGCCTCGCAGCAAGATGCTAGTGTAACAAGGGCCTCGCAGCAAGATGCTAGTGTAACAAGGGGACCTGGCAGCAAGATGCTAGTGTAACAAGGGGACCTCGAAGCAAGATGCTAGTGTAACAAGGGGACCTGGCAGCAAGATGCTAGTGTAACAAGGGGGCTTCGCAGCAAGATGCTAGTGTAACAAGGGCCTCGCAGCAAGATACTAGTGTAACAAGGTAACCTCGCAGCAAGATGCTAGTGTAACAAGGGCCTCGCAGCAAGATGCTAGTGTAACAAGGGGGCTTCGCAGCAAGATGCTAGTGTAACAAGGTAACCTCGCAGCAAGATGCTAGTGTAACAAGGGCCTCGCAGCAAGATGCTAGTGTAACAAGGGCCTCGCAGCAAGATGCTAGTGTAACAAGGTAACCTCGCAGCAAGATGCTAGTGTAACAAGGTAACCTCGCAGCAAGATGCTAGTGTAACAAGGGCCTCGCAGCAAGATGCTAGTGTAACAAGGGCCTCGCAGCAAGATGCTAGTGTAACAAGGGGCCTCGCAACAAGATGCTAGTGTAACAAGGGCCTCGCAGCAAGATGCTAGTGTAACAAGGGGGCTTTGCAGCAAGATGCTAGTGTAACAAGGGGGCCTGGCAGCAAGATGCTAGTGTAACAAGGGGGCCTGGCAGCAAGATGCTAGTGTAACAAGGGCCTCGCAGAAAGATGCTAGTGTAACAAGGTAACCTCGCAGCAAGATGCTAGTGTAACAAGGGGGCCTCGCAACAAGATGCTAGTGTAACAAGGGCCTCGCAGCAAGATGCTAGTGTAACAAGGTAACCTCGCAGCAAGATGCTAGTGTAACAAGGGGGCCTCGCAACAAGATGCTAGTGTAACAAGGGCCTCGCAGCAAGATGCTAGTGTAACAAGGTAACCTCGCAGCAAGATGCTAGTGTAACAAGGGGCCTCGCAGCAAGATGCTAGTGTAACAAGGTAACCTCGCAGCAAGATGCTAGTGTAACAAGGTAACCTCGCACCAAGATGCTAGTGTAACAAGGGGGCCTCGCAGCAAGATGCTAGTGTAACAAGGTAACCTCGCAGCAAGATGCTAGTGTAACAAGGACCTCGCAGCAAGATGCTAGTGTAACAAGGGCCTCGCAGCAAGAAGCTAGTGTAACAAGGTAACCTCGCACCAAGATGCTAGTGTAACAAGGTAACCTCGCACCAAGATGCTAGTGTAACAAGGGGCCTGCAGCAAGATGCTAGTGTAACAAGGGCCTCGCAGCAGTGTACAGCTGACAGTGTAACAAGGGGCCTCGCAGCAAGGTACTAGTGTAACAAGGGCCTCGCAGCAAGGTACTAGTGTAACAAGGGGGCCTCGCAGCAAGGTACTAGTGTAACAAGGGGGCCTCGCAGCAAGGTACTAGTGTAACAAGGGGCCTCGCAGCAAGGTACTAGTGTAACAAGGGGGCCTCGCAGCAAGGTACTAGTGTAACAAGGGCCTCCACAAGACTAGTGTAACAAGGCCTGCAGCAAGACTAGTGTAACAAGGGCCTCCAGCAAGTCTAGTGTAAGCTCACAAGGGGCCTCGCAGCAAGTCTAGTGTAACAAGGGCCTCAGCAGCTAGTGAACAGGCCTAAGCTAGTGTAACAAGGCCTCAGCAAGTCAGTGTAACAAGGGCCTCAGCAAGTCTAGGTAACAAGGGCCCAGCAGGTAGTGTACAGGCCTGGCAAGGTAGTGTAACAGGGCCTGCACAGGGTAGTGTACACCCATGCACAAGGTTAGTGTACAGGCCTCGCAGAGGTCAGTGTAACAAGGCCTGCACAGTGGTGTGTGCCACCATGGCACCATGGGTAGTGTGCTCACCAGTTGTGCACCATGGGTAGTGTGCCACCACTGAGCATGCCATGGGTAGTGTGCCACCATGGCAATGTGTAACAAGGTGTGCCACCATGGCAAGTGTAGTGTGCACAGGTCCCCCATGGGTAGTGTGCCACCATGGCACAGGTAGTGCCACCATGGTAGTGTGCCACCATGGGTAGTGTAACAGCTCACCATTATTACAGTGTGCCACCATGGGTAGTGTGCCACCATGGCACCATGGGTAGTGTGCCACCATGGGTAGCGTGCCACCATGGCACCATGGGTAGTGTGGCACTATGGATAGTGTGCCACCATGGCACGAAATACTAATGGAACCACCTTTACTCTCAAGCTTCCAGCTCTTTAGGTAGTGTTCAAAGCCAGACACGACCTTACCTGGAGTATACCTGGAGAGGGTTTCGAGGGTCAATACCCCCACGGCCCGGTCTGAGACCAGGCCTCGTTAAAATGTGAGCCCAGTAAGACTAGGCTGGCGTAGTACCTCATTTTTTTCCTAACACACAACGATATCCCGCACAGAGATGTAGATGGCTGTAGACGCACGTGATTATTGTTCCTCGTGGAGCTGAAGTCAGAGGATTGGGGTCACTGAAGACGGTGACCACATGAGGTGAACTGGTCAAGAATACGTTGAAATGTTCCAGGGCAAGTACCAGGGCCATGACCTCTTTCCCAGTGGTGGAGTAGGCTTGCTGATAGACCTAAGGGTAGGTAAGGTTCGACTGAAAACAGAAGTGCTTCCTGACGCGGGTCTTAGATGATGATCCACAGCTGGAGCTTTTGGTCATCTGACCGAGGCCTTCCCCTGGCTTACCACTCAGCCATCTAGTAATTGTTGCTGATAATCTTGGTACTTGGCTGAATAATAAGCCATGGACTGAAGACATCCCCCTCACTGCCCCCACCCACAATAACACCCTCCCCCACCCACAACACCCCCACCCACAACACCCTCCCCACCCACAACACCACCCCCACCCACAACACCCTCCCCACCCACAACACCCTCCCCCACCCACAACACCACCCCTCCCCCACCCACAACACCACCCCTCCCCCACCCACAACACCCCCCTCCCCCACTAAACAGGTATACAAGCCTGGGAGGAACTTCATTCATTGCCCTCCCCCTCCCCTGCCCCTACCCTCCAGAGGGTGGGTATAAAAGCAACGTACCCGGGCGGGTCTTCGCAGTACCCTTGGTAACCCGGCAGGAGGAGGAGGGTACCAGTACCCCCATTGTACCCACTTTTAGAGGGGAGCGTCGCCCCCCACCCACTTTGAGGATGCTCCCACAGTGGCCATATGACTGTCTGGTGGCCCTAGTGGTGGCCCTGGTGGCCCCTCTGGGTACCCTGGGGGAGGGGGTGTCCCCTACCCACGACATGGGTGAGGAAGGAACCTTTACCCACGTCCTGGGGGAGGGGGAGACCCCAACCCACCCAAAGGGGGAACCACAACACTACAAACTCTTCTACCAGTCAGGGGTGAGTACCTGTCACTTGACACCTGTCAAGTGTGTGACAGCTGTCACGTGTGTGTGACAGCTGTCACGTGTGTGTGACAGCTGTCACGTGTGTGTGACAGCTGTCAAGTGTGTGACAGCTGTCACGTGTGTGTGACAGCTGTCACGTGTGTGACAGCTGTCACGTGTGTGTGACAGCTGTCACGTGTGTGTGACAGCTGTCAAGTGTGTGTGACAGCTGTCAAGTGTGTGTGACAGTTGTCAAGTGTGTGTGACAGCTGTCAAGTGTGTGTGACAGCTGTCAAGTGTGTGTGACACCTGTCAAGTGTGTGTGACACCTGTCAAGTGTGTGTGACACCTGTCAGGTGTGTGTGACACCTGCCAAGTGTGTGTGACACCTGTCAGGTGTGTGTGACACCTGTCAGGTGTGTGTGACACCTGTCAGGTGTGTGTGACACCTGTCAAGTGTGTGTGACACCTGTCAAGTGTGTGTGACACCTGTCAAGTGTGTGTGACACCTGTCAAGTGTGTGACACCTGTCAAGTGTGTGTGACACCTGTCAAGTGTGTGTGACACCTGCCAAGTGTGTGTGACACCTGCCAAGTGTGTGTGACACCTGCCAAGTGTGTGTGACACCTGCCAAGTGTGTGTGACACCTGCCAAGTGTGTGTGACACCTGTCAAGTGTGTGTGACACCTGTCAAGTGTGTGTGACACCTGTCAAGTGTGTGTGACACCTGTCAAGTGTGTGTGACACCTGTCAAGTGTGTGTGACACCTGTCAAGTGTGTGTGACACCTGTCAAGTGTGTGTGACACCTGTCAAGTGTGTGTGACACCTGTCAAGTGTGGGGACACCTGTCAGTGTGTGTGACACCTGTCAAGTGTGTGTGACACCTGTCAAGTGTGTGTGACACCTGTCAAGTGTGTGTGACACCTGTCAAGTGTGTGTGACACCTGTCAAGTGTGTGTGACACCTGTCAAGTGTGTGTGACACCTGTCAAGTGTGTGTGACACCTGTCAAGTGTGTGTGACACCTGTCAAGTGTGTGTGACACCTGTCAAGTGTGTGTGACACCTGTCAAGTGTGTGTGACACCTGTCAAGTGTGTGTGACACCTGTCAAGTGTGTGTGACACCTGTCAAGTGTGTGTGACACCTGTCAAGTGTGTGTGACACCTGTCAAGTGTGTGTGACACCTGTCAAGTGTGTGTGACACCTGTCAAGTGTGTGTGACACCTGTCAAGTGTGTGTGACACCTGACTCATTCAATACACCCTTACGGGTTAAGCGTTTTATAACAATATCTCAGTGTAGTAGATAGACTTGAAACCTCATTAACCACTACCACCACTAGTACTACCACCACCCCTACCACCACCACTATCACTACCACCACCCCTATCACTACCACCACCCCTATCACTACCACCACCCCTACCACCATCACTATCACCACCACCCCTATCACTACCACCCACTAGTGCTACCACCAACCCTACTACCACCACCGCTACCACCAACCCTACTAACATCACCACTACAACCACCATCACTACCACTATCACTACCACCACCATCACTACCACCACCATCACTACCACCACCCCTACCACCACTACTACCAGTACCACCACTACTATCACCACCACTATCACTACCACTACTATCACCACCACCACCACTACTATCACCACCACTACTACTATCACCACCACTACTACTATCGTCACCACAACTACTTTCACTACCACCACCACTACTACCACCACCACTACTTTCACTACTACCACCACTACTACTATCACTACCACCACCACTACTACTATCACTACCACCACCACTACTACCACCACTACCAGTACACTGGTGGTCTCATTCCAGCAGGAAGGAGGGTGTTGCCCTAGGCGGTGGGGGGTTGTGGTTACGTGTGGTGGGATGTGGGTAGGGGTATGTGGATGGGGGGAGAGGGGGTAGTACCCTGAGTGGGGTTCATTCACAACAATTCCATTCAACTGAAAGTTCACACTCACAGAGGAGTTGTGACTCGACCCCTGCAACCATAATTGAGTACACACACAGGATCCATACATAGCTTTAAGAAGAGGTATGATAAAGCTCATGGAGCAGGGAGAGAGTGGACCTAGTAGCGACCAGTGAAGAGGCGCGGCCAGGAGCTGTGACTCGACCCTTGCAACCACAATTATGTGAGTACAATTAACAGCTTCTGGCAGTAACAGCCTGGTTGTACTATGAGTACCATAACAATGGGCAATAACACCATTACCACTACCATCACTACAACTATCTACTACCACCACTACCACTTCACCGTCTACCACTACTAACCACCATCTACCTCCCCCCCCTCCACCAGCAACAACCATTCACTTGGTACCATGTTCCTGTTTGCCTTCACCTCACACCCCCCTAACCCACCCCCTCCCTCTTCCCATCGCCCACCTCCCCCTACTTATCCACCCCCTTCATCGCACATTCCTCCTGGTATATCTACGAGTGCTACAAGAGAATACATTACTTGTACAATAGTAGTAATACTATTAGTTGATGTAGTACTATTAGTAGTATGTATTAGTGTTGTGAAGTTTGGGGTTCCTACATAACGGTGCAGTGGAGAGATGCACAACTTTGGACATCATTTATAGTAGTAAAGTGATATCATCTGGCAGACTAACCTAATCTTGTCTCTTCAAGTAGACACCTGCAACCTGACCAGCCATCCCTGCAAGCAGCAAGCCGGAGGTTTGACCTGGAGGTCAATATCGGTGACCTAAGACTCTTATGACAACGTTGTATTGACAGCTCGGGTCATGCTACATGCTGCACCTCCTAACCATACAATGAACTGGTACACGCTAGTTTTGAATACCGGGCAATGATTCTATACATTAACAAGAATGTTATGCACCAGGGCAAACATATATGCTCTTAGATCGTACTGAAAGCATAATGGATTTTAGTGAATCGTAGCAGGAATTGGAGATTGATCTATATTCAGGTGAATTATGAGTTATGGGCTAAATTATTTACGAAATATTAATAACTAGTGATGTGTCGGATATGTGCATCCGCAGAACATCCGCACAATTTCTTACATCCGCATCCGCAAAATAAGACATCCTCATACACATCCGCATCCGCGGATATCTAAATTTTCACATCCGATACATCTGTAAACTTAACAGATAAGGGAGAACTTGTTGCAGACAAGTCACGTGCTAAAGTCCAGAATACATAGAGGATACAATCAACGTGCAGTATAAACTGACCCACATTAAACACTCATGACAATGTATAACAAAACTAAAGATGGTAAGATAATGACTTGAAATATATGTTTGTGTACATGGTATTTACATTTAACTATGTATATGCAGTGTTCATGTGATCTAGGGGGGGGGGGGTCAAGTCAGTGGTAGTGGCTGACACCTGGGGTGACCACAAGGAGTAGAGACAGGACCTGTGTCAGGTCGTTAGAGGTACAGACTACTGGTTCAGAAGGATGGTTAAGCTCTAGCTATGCAGTCTGAGTGTCAGATCATAAACTTCATATGGTCTAAATGCAATGTCTTGTGCTGAATACTATTTCTCCAACCTTGTACTCATTACCACTCACAGGATCGTGTGCCCGTGGCCTGGTGACAAAAGCTCTCGGTTCACACAGTGAGGGTCCGGGTTCGATTCCCGGCGGAAGGGTTGAAATATTGGACGTGTTTCCTTACACTGGTTGTCTATGTTCACCCATCAGTAAAACAGGTACCTAGGTGTTAGTGGACTGGTGTGGGTGGCATCCTGGGACAAAATTGCCTCCCAGCATACATCAGGGGGATTACCAACAAACCCCTGGCTGTCTTCAAGCAGGCACTGGACAGGCACCTCAAGTCGGTACCTGATCAGCCAGGCTGTGGTTCGTACGTTGGACTGCGTGCGGCCAGCAGTAACAGTCTGGTTGATCAGGCTCTGGTCCAACAGTAGGCCTGGTCACAGACCGGGCCGCGGGGGCGTTGACCCCTGGAATTCTCTCCAGGTAGATAACAAGGGACTTTCTATATAGTAGTATGTCATTGATGTCAGCTATGGTGTGTACACCTTGTACTTGTAGAAATAAAGACATTATAATGATCAAGCATCACACATTAATGCTTATTAGCTTGGAGTGAATGTTGGAAACTGATCAACAAGTCAACTGCTACTCTTTCCCAAGGTTCTGGAAGCAGCATAAACCTGAATGGGGTTAGGGACTCCAACATTACCTTTGCGTTGTATATATACTTTGCACTTCTTTATGTATTCTGAAATATGTGTTGCCATACAAGGCCAAGTCAACCTACCTTGTTGTCGAGAACAATCCACGGCGTGTGTGCAACACCAGGTGCATTATCAGTTATTGACTTTGCAATAACTGATGTACTATTCAGCTGGGTATACCAAGCTTAGCTACTAGACACAATACTTGTTAATAACAAAGTCACTGACAGGAACTGCTGGTTATACAGAGTTTGGTCTCCATTCATCACATAAGGGTTGCATCTCTTGATTATTCTTAATGTGTAAATACTTCAGTACCACCATACCTTGTTCAGCTGTCATAACTTTGTGGCCCAGTCCCCCCACCCATTATGTGCCTCTGTAATGTTGAGGTACAGTCCCTGGATCCATTATGTACCTCTGTAATGTTGAGGTACAGTCCCTGGACCCATTATGTGCCTCTGTAATGTTGAGGTACAGTCCCTGGACCCATTATGTACCTCTGTAATGTTGAGGTACAGCCCCTGGACCCATTATGTGCCTCTGTAATGTTGAGGTACAGTCCCTGGACCCATTATGTACCTCTGTAATGTTGAGGTACAGTCCCTGGACCCATTATGTACTTCTGTATTATAATCAAATGGAAGCGCTAAACCACAGGGGATGTACCTCTGTAATGTTGAGGTACAGTCCCTGGACCCATTATGTACCTCTGTAATGTTGAGGTACAGTCCCTGGACCCATTATGTACCTCTGTAATGTTGAGGTACAGTCCCTGGACCCATTATGTACCTCTGTAATGTTGAGGTACAGTTCCTGGACCCATTATGTTAATTCTGGAACAAGGTGTCAAACATTTTCATGGTTTACAATATCTCACAAATGTTTTAAGCCTGACCAATAGCTGTTTCTTGCTCAATTACAGATTAATTTCATTCAGTCTTGGTTAAGACGACTAGTAACCATCAGTCTTTTGTGTTAGAATAACACATATAACAGTGTTAGCTGTGCCTACGTGATAGGGAAAGAGCGTAGTCCAAACACCATTTTGAGGAAATGATAATGGCCTGTACGTGTGGCTGTCAGTTCTTGGCTGTCCTCATGAAGAGGGACTCGTTGACATCCTTGTGACTAGTCTAGACAAAACTTTATTATCAGCTGTGTTGTGTAGTAAGTCACTCACAATACAAAGTGGAAAGTGATCAGGAATCGTTTTAGCATTCTGCCTATTACGGTACCTGGACGCCAGGTACCGTAATAGCTGTATACCACTGATAGTAATAGTATTAGTGCAATACTAGTAGTAATAGCAGTAACAGTACTGATAATAGTACAAGTAGTAGTACTAGCAGCAATACTACTAGTAGTACTATTAATAGTAGTACTAGTAGAAGTCGTAGTCATAGCAGTAAGTAGGTACCTGAATGTTAGTCTAACACCTACAGCCCTCCCTGCTACACACGCACACACACCTCCATTCATTCCTCTGTTCATTCAAGCATCAGGTGAAGGTGCTACTGCCTGAGGCTCAGGTAGCAAGGGGAGGGGGTAGTAGGTGAGGTGGGAGGGAGGCTGAGGGGGTGGGAGGGAGGGAGGAAGGGTTGAGGGGGAAAGGTTACTGAGAGAATTTCAGGGAGATGTTGCCAGGTACCACAACACACACACACAACACAACACAACACACACACAACACACACACACACACAACACACACACAACACACACACACACACACACACCACTGCAACCACAATTAGATGAGTACACACAATGTAATTCCTAAGGTAACACATGACTGTTATTATTGCAGGTGTCAGAAAGTGACATACCAGTGTGCTCGTCGTGGTCAGTGTGTAACAAGGTGGACACTTACGGTTCCCCTCGTGTTGAGAGACAGTGTCGCTGTACGAAGCCTCGAGTCTGTAGCACCAGTTTAAGTCCCTCTGACGGCTTCACTCTGACTGATAAGAACAGACAGTATAAGGTGGGTAGACTGTGTGTGTGTGTGAAGACCACAGCACCTCTCCAAATAACATAAATACCTCCCCCTAAGGCTTCCCATACCTCACCACTAAGCCTAAGGCCTCCCATATACTCATTTTTCTTCCATATCCAGGTATGTGAGCCAGTGAGTAACCTACCCAGGTGCAGGTACTTCAGAGACGTCACCTGGACCTACATCACCTACCCTGACAATATAACACAGCAGGTGATCCACTGCCTCTGTCCCAGGAATGCTGTGGCCTATATAATAAAACGTCAGGCCTATAAATCCCAGCAGGGATCGGGCTTCCAGTACAGCTTCGCCTGTTCCCCACACAGTGTAGGTCTATAGTTTGTTTTCAATGGAATATGTGATATATGCGTGGATATAAGCCTATATGAGGTTCTTACGTCTATCTCTGTGCAGAATTAGACGCTTGTGGAATGTTTTGGAGGGGTGCTGTGGGAACGTTTCAGAGGGGTGCTGTGGGAACGTTTCGCCAAGCCAGTGGCTTCTTCAGTCCAGTGCAAAGATTAATGGTGGAAGATGAAGAGGAGTTTGATGTAATCAGTCCCTCAGTCTCAATGGAGTGAACACATCGACTCCAGTCTGAGGGACTGACCACCTCAAAATCCTCCTCCTCCTCATCCAGTCATCTCTCTACCGGACTGAAGAATCCATTAGCTAGTGAAACATGTCCACAACACCCCCCACCTCCCAAAAAGAATGCCACACAAGTATCTAATCCTTCAACAAATAGCTTCGCTAAACCCCGTAAAGGACATCGAACTTCCCCAGTCTTCTAATAACATGTTCATTTTTCCACTATAATCTACCTTGTCCATAATTACTATCGCATTTGCTTTGTCTGTTTCGTAATGTGAAGTCCAGGATCTTTCCTTAATTCATGGTATAACTTAACAAATCTTTGATGACAATTGTTGTTGAAGAAGTGTGAGCAAAGCTCACACTTCTACAACAACAATTGTGTGAGCAAAGCTCACACTTCTACAACAATTGTCATCAAAGATTTGTTAAGTTATACCATGAATTAAGTAAAGATCCTGGACTTCACCTTACGAAACAGACAAAGCAAATGCGATAGTAAATATGGACAAGGTAGATTATAGTGGAAAAATGAACATGTTATTAGAAGACTGGGGAACTTAGGTGTCCCTTAAAGGACATCGAACTCACTCTTCAGAGACTACGATGTCAGCGGAAGGAACCCTGCCGCTTGTTTACGCTGAAGAAGAGACCACAGTTCGAGGAGGTGAACACCAATACCCTGTGTGTGTGTCCTCATGGTCACCAGTGTCCCCTGCACCACATGGACCCAGGGGTCGTCCCTGGCAAGACTTATACCCAGGATTATATTAGGACTTATAGCGGATACTGCTTGTAGGAATGATACTTGTTGTCACTGGTTAGTTGGGATGGTACTTGTGTCCCTTGTTAGTGAATGGTGATGGTACTAGTGTCCCTAGTTAGTAGTGATGGTACTAGTGTCCCTAGTTAGTAGTGATGGTACTAGTGTCCCTAGTTAGTAGTGATGGTACTAGTGTCCCTAGTTAGTAGTGATGGTACTAGTGTCCCTAGTTAGTAGTGATGGTACTAGTGTCCTAGTTAGTAGTGATGGTACTAGTGTCCCTAGTTAGTAGTGATGGTACTAGTGTCCCTAGTTAGTAGTGATGGTACTAGTGTCCCTAGTTAGTAGTGATGGTACTAGTGTCCCTAGTTAGTAGTGATGGTACTAGTGTCCCTAGTTAGTAGTGATGGTACTAGTGTCCCTAGTTAGTAGTGATGGTACTAGTGTCCCTAGTTAGTAGTGATGGTACTAGTGTCCCTAGTTAGTGATGGTACTAGTGTCCATAGTAGTTGTGGTACTAGTGTCCCTAGTTGGTAGTGGTGGTACTAGTGTCCCTAGTTAGTAGTGATGGTACTAGTGTCCCTAGTTAGTAGTGATGGTACTAGTGTCCCTAGTTAGTAGTGATGGTACTAGTGTCCCTAGTTAGTAGTGATGGTAGTAGTGTCCCTAGTTAGTGATGGTACTAGTGTCCCTAGTTAGTAGTGATGGGACTAGTGTCCCTAGTTAGTAGTGATGGTAGTAGTGTCCCTAGTTAGTGATGGTACTAGTGTCCCTAGTTAGTAGTGATGGGACTAGTGTCCCTAGTTAGTAGTGATGGTAGTAGTGTCCCTAGTTAGTAGTGATGGGACTAGTGTCCCTAGTTAGTAGTGATGGTAGTAGTGTCCCTAGTTAGTGATGGTACTAGTGTCCCTAGTTAGTAGTGATGGGACTAGTGTCCCTAGTTAGTAGTGATGGGACTAGTGTCCCTAGTTAGTAGTGATGGTACTAGTGTCCCTAGTTAGTAGTGATGGTACTAGTGTCCCTAGTTAGTAGTGATGGTACTAGTGAATGTGTACTCACCTATATGTTATCGCAGTGGTTGAACCACAGCTCCTGGCCCCGTGTGTCAGACTGTACATTATTGTATATATTTTGATCTTTCGTCAAAATAAAATATATCAAATGATAAGTGTTCTTCGTCCCTTGATGCTGGAGGGCTCTTGATCCCAGCACCAGGAGCTGCCCTTCCCTCGGATCAAAGCTCATTTCCTCACATCCGCCGTGTGGCCCATGCGGTTTTGGCGCAAAGAGGCCTCTAAGGGGTTAGATCCTCTTTTAAAAGCCTCTGATGGATTAAAATTATTAAAATCGTAACTAAGCGCTAAATCCACATGAGTCATAAAGCGCCACAGGGTATGCTGTGTTAATGTGTCAGAGGGGCCCCATGTACACGAGGGCCCCATGTACACGAGGACCCCATGTACACGAGGGCCCCATGTACAGGTCCCCATGTACACGAGGGCCCCATGTACAGGACCCTGTGCACAGGACCCTGTACTCACGTAGTTGTACTCACGTAGTTGTACTCACGTAGTTGTGGTTGCAGGGGTCGAGTCCTGTTAGTTACCATTTTGTCCTAGGCACATGTCGATTACACACTAGGCCTGTTGTGTGTGTGTGTGTGTGTGTGTGTGTGTGTGTGTGTGTGTGTGTGTGTGTGTGTGTGTAAGGAAACACTTCGAAATGTTTCGGCCCCGCCGGGAATTGAACCCGGGCCCTCCGTGCGTGAAGCAAGAGCGCTAGCCACCATGCCATGTACAGGACCCCATGTACAGGACCCCGTGTACAGGACCCTATGTACAGGACCCTGTGTACAGGACTGTGTACAGAACTGTGTACAGGACCCTGTGTACATGACTGCATAATGGACCCTGTGCACAGGACCCTGCATAATGGACCCTGTGTACAGGACCCTGCATAATGGACCCTGTGTACAGGACCCTGCATAATGGACCCTGTGTACAGGACCCTGCATAATAGACCCTGTGTACAGAACCCTGCATAATGGACCCTGTGTACAGGACCCTGCATAATGGACCCTGTGTACAAGACCCTGTGTACAGGACCCAGTGTACAAGACCCTGTACTCACCTATTTGTACTCACCTATTTGTGGTTGCAGGGGTCGATTCATAGCTCCTGGCCCCGCCTCTTCACTGATTGCTACTAGGTCCTCTCCCTGCTCCATGAGCTTTATCAAACCTCGTCTTAAAACTATGTATGGTTCCTGCCTCCACTACGTCGCTTTCTAGGCTATTCCACTTCCTGACAACTCTATGACTGAAGAAATACTTCCTAACATCCCTTTGACTCATAGGAGTCTTCAACTTCCAATTTTGACCCCTTGTTTCTGTGTCCCCTCTCTGGAACATCTTGTCTCTGTCCACCTTATCTATTCCTCGCAGTATTTTATATGTCGCTATCATGTCTTCCCTAACCCTCCTGTCCTCTAGTGTCGTCAGGCCGATTTCCCTTAATCTTTCTTCGTAGGACCCAGTGTACAAGACCCTGTGTACAGGACCCAGTGTACAAGACCCTGTGTACAGGACCCAGTGTTAAAAACCCTGTGTACAGGACCCAGTGTACAAGACCCTGTGTACAGGACCCAGTGTACAAGACCCTGTGTACAGGACACAGTGTACAAGACCCTGTGTACAGTACCCAGTGTACAAGACCCTGTGTACAGGACCCAGTGTACAAGACCCTGTGCACAGGACCCTGTGTACAGGACCCTGTTTACAGGAATCTGTGTACAGGATCCTGTGTAATTGATCCTGTGTACAGGACCCTGCATAATGGACCCTGTGTACAGGGCTGTGTACAGGACCTTGTGTACAGGACTGTGTACTGGACCCTGTGTACAGGACTGTGTACAGCACCCTGTGTGTATACAGGACTGTGTATACAGGACTGTGTACAGGACCCAGTGTACAGGACCCTGTGTACAGGACCCTGTGTATAGGACCCTGTGTACATTACCCCATATACAGTAGCACCCTGTGTATAGGACCCTGTTTACATTACCCTGTGTACAGGACCCTGTGAAAAGGACCCTGTGTACAGGACCCCATGTACAGGACCCTGTACTCACCTAGTTGTGGTTGCAGGGGTCGATTCACAGCTCCTGGCCCCGCCTCTTCACTGGCCGATACTGGGTCACTCCCTGTGCCATGAGCTTTATCATACCTCTTCTTAAAGCTATGTATGGAGCCTGCCTCCACTACATCATTCCTAAACTATTCCACTTCCCGACCACTCTGTGACTGAAGAAATACTTCCTAACATCCCTGTGATTCATCTGAGTCTTCAACTTCCAACTGTGTCCCCTTGTTGCTGTGTCTCATCTCTGGAACATTCTGTCTCTGTCCACTTTGTCAATTCCTCTCAGTATCTTATATGTTGTTATCATGCCCTCCCTATCTCTCCTGTCCTCCAGTGTCGTCAGGTCGATTTCCCTTAACCTCTCCTCGTAGGACATACCCCTTAGCTTTGGGACTAGTCTTGTTGCAAACCTTTGCACTTTCTCGAGCTTCTTCACGTGCTTGGCAAGGTGTGGGTTCCAAACTGGTGCTGCATACTCCAGTATGGGCCTAACGTACACAGTGTACAGGGTCCTGAACGATTCTTTATTAAGATGTCGGAATGCTGTTCTTAGGTTTGCTAGGTGCCCATATGCTGCAGCAGTTATTTGGTTGATGTGCGCCTCAGGAGATGTACCTGGTGTTATACTCACCCAAAGGTCTTGTGTATAGGAACCCATGTACAGGAGGACCATGTGTACAGGAGGAACCTGTCTACAGCACCCTGTGTACAGGACCCCGTGTACAGGAAGACCCTGTGTACATGACCATGTGTACAAGACCCTGTGTACAGAACCCTGTTTATAGGACCCTGTGTACAGGACCCTGTGTACAGGACCCTGTGTACAGGACCCTGTGTACAGGACCCTGTGTACAGAACCCTGTGTACAGGACCCTGTGTACAGGACTCTATACAGAATCCTGTGTACAGGAGGACCTTGTGTACAGGACCCCATGTACAGGAAGACCCTATGTACAGGACCCCATGTACAGAAGGAACCCCTGGTACAGAAGGACCCCATGTACAGAAGGACCCCATGTATAGGATTATTATTATTATTATAATCAAATAGAAACCCCATGTATAGGAGAGCTCTTTGTACAGGACCCCATGTACAGGAGAGCCTTGTGTACAGGACCCCATGTATAGGAGGACCCCATGTACAGGACCTCATGTACAGGATGAACCCATGTACAGGTGGGCCCTGTGTACAGGACCCCATGTACAGGAGGGCCCTGTGTACAGGACCCCATGAGCAGGAGGACCCCATGTATAGGAGTGCCGTGTACAGGAGGACCACATGTACAGGAGAGCCCCATGTACAGGACCCCATGTACAGGACTCCATGTACAGGACCCCGTGTACAGGACCCCATGTACAGGACCCCATGTACAGGAGCACATTATGTACAGAAAGGCCCTGTTTATAATATGTACATGACTGGTAATAGCATGGCTGAGACAATGCAGAAACCAGCCATTAACAGAGGGTCCTCAAGACAAGGTTGTGACGTGACGACAGTCTGAGATGGGCAGTGGGCACAATAAGAGAACACTATATCAACATCTGTGGCCCCAGATTATTCAACATCTTACTAGAAGATATCAGAAACAATGTTGGGACAAGTGTAGAAGTCTTCAAGAGGAAAATGGACAAGTATCTTCACCAGGGGTGCGGTGGGCACAATAAGAGAACACTGTATCAACATCCGTGTCCCAGATTATTCATCATCTTAGCAGAAGATATCAGAAACACTGCTGGGACAAGTATGGCAGGCGAAAAAGATACATCATAATTTACACCTGGAAAATCCTAGAGCAACTGGTCCTAAATTTGTACACAAAAATCACTCCCTATGAAAGCAAAAGACTGGGCATGAGATGCAACATATCCCAATAAAAAGCAGGGACACCACAAGTACACCGAGAGACAACACAATCACATCATTCACTCCATCAATGTCTTGTCAGAGGCGCGCCTGCACTAAAGTTTGATAGGAGTGAGCGGAGACAAATGGTTTTTAGGACTTGACGTGCTGTTGGAGTGTGAGCAACTTAACACTTATGAAGGGATTCAGGGAATTATTATAATTATTATAATCAAAAGAAGCGCTAAACCACAAGGGTTATACAGCGCGGCAGAGCAGGACAGGATGCAGGGAGAATGGATTGTAAGAGGGAGATGGATGATTAGTAGGGTATGGAGTGCAGCAGGGCAGTGGATAGTGCAGGGATAGAGGGTAGCAAGAGATCGAGGTAGAAGGGACTGAGGGAGGTGCTAAAGGTATAATCTTCAGAGTTTGTGTAGTAAGTCAGTTTCTGTCAAAAAGTCAATGAGAGAGTCAGGATTAAAGGAGGGTCCATCAGCAAGAAGGGAAGGTAAAGAAAGGGCCGCAGAGCGAAGACGCCGTTGGAGGTAAATCCTGCGTGCTCGTTGATATAGTGGGCAGTCCAACAGAATATGTCAAACAGACACTGGAACCTGACAATGCTCACAGAGAGGGACAGGGAGCCTCTCCATGAGATACCCGTGAGTAAGACGAGTGTGGCCGATGCGAAGACGGGAGAGTGTAATCTCCCAAGCTCGACATTGGTGACAAGAAGGCGGCCAGAAACCTATCCTCGGTTTAATAGAATGAAGTTTGTTATTTAGCAGGTCAGACCAGCGTTGTTGCCAACGTGTGCGAAGGTGGGTAGCAATGACCGCAAAATAGTTCGTAAAAGGAACACCTCTATAGGAAACTGGAAGGTCATGTACGTCAACATGACCAGGGACCCAACAAAAAACAATATCTTTGTGCTTGCTAAAGATACGGCGTAACCAAAGTTGGATACGAAGAACTAGGGGGTGAGGTGTATCAATTTTATGGATAGCCTGTAAAGCACTAAGGGAGTCTGAAACGACCACAAATGGTGACTCAGGCATAGATGCAATACGGATAAGTGCCACAAGAATAGCATACAATTCAGCCATAAATATGCTAGCCGAGGGTAATTGATGCCCTTGCACGATGCTGTCCGGAAACACTGCTGCGAATCCGACTCTGTCAGATGACTTTGAACCATCGGTTTATACTGCGATGGCATAGGAATGAGAACGGAAGTGGTCTAGAAAAAAAAAGTGTGAAGCCGCCGTAGGTAGTTGGGCTTTCGTGCAAGGTAGAGGAATAGAACAGACACGGACAGCAGGAACTTCCCAAGGGGATAGGAGAAAGGGAGATGTCACATGAACGTATAAAGGTGGTAGCTGAAGGGAAGACGAGTGAATGTAGA
>WNWK01023221.1:0-31377 GCA_009830355.1 Cherax destructor
GAGTAAGTTTAGGTTTTTGAATATTGGTGGAGTATGTTGCCTGGAGTGAGAATTTATCATTATTCTAACTGCTGCCTTTTGCTGTGTTATTAGTGGTCTGAGATGAGTTATTGATGTAGAGCCCCATGTGCAGATTCCATAGGTGAGGTAGGGGTAAATGAGTGAGTGATATAGGGTAAGGAGAGCTGGTTGTGGAACATAGTACCGTATCTTGGATAGTATTCCCACGGTCTTTGAGACTTTCTTGGAGATTTGTTGTATATGTGTCTGAAATTTGAGGCCACTGTCAAGATGGATTCCTAAGAATTTTCCCTCTGAGTTTTGTGATAGGGGACCCGTTTATCATTATGTTAAGTGGTGCGTTTGTAGCTCTGTTCCCAAACTGGATAAAATAGGTTTTATCAATATTGAGAGAAAGTTTATTGGTCATCATTCAGGTAGATATTTTCTGCAATTCAGTATTTGCAGTGTTGGATAGTGTGTCTGGGCTTGGGTGAGAGATAACGTATGTAGTGTCATCTGCAAAAAGTATGGGTTTGAGTAGTTGAGATGCATTTGGTAGGTCGTTAATGTAAATGAGAAAGAGTAGTGCTTATACCTTTTCTTGTCACTTTGAGCAACACTGGTATGCCTACTGGGTATCACGATTGCTTGGCAGATACAAGATATAGTAATTTAAAGATCAAAACACAATTCACGCTCTCTCTTCTTCACAAACATAGCTAGCTTGTAGCAGTGGACTGAACGTGTATGAACTACGAATGCTGGGATGGTTTCGGGGGGTTGCTGGGGACGGCCGGTAGTCTCCCCCGCTTATCCCCAACAAGACGGCCTCTTGAGGAAATGTTAATTTGTTTTTCCTTCCCGCAAACTGTAAGTAAGTTTATTCACGTATACACAGATACAGTTACAAAGATTATCATACATAGCAGCATATGTGTAGAGAACCTAAGATAACCCAAAAAAGTCGGAGTGACTTATTTCCATTCTGTCTGACTTTTTTTGGGTTATCCTAGGTTCTCTACACATATGCTGCTATGTATGATAATCTATGTAACTGTATCTGTGTATACCTGAATAAACTTACAGTTTGTGGGAAGGAAAAACAAATTCCCTTTTCCTCAAAGCATGAGGATTCTTAGGAGGTAAATAACCATGGGCTTACACTTGAAATCACCTGATGTATTACCGCAATGGAGCAAGGTGAAGCGATCCTTTGCTGCCTTGAAGCCTGTTGCACTTTTCTCTTGCTGACTGATATAAGTTCGTGTTGGCATTTTCTTCCAGAAAACACTTGTCTCGTCAGCATTAAACACTTGATGTGGCTCATAGCCACCCTCAGTAGGACCCCCACTGACTCAATGGTTTAACCCACTGCGGGCGACCGTGAGCTCAAATTTTTTTTCCCCTCCCGTGACCGTGTAATATCATTTTTACGTCGTGTTAGATAATAATGTGCCGCAATTCTTCAATCGTGCAATACCCGTAACGTGCAACATAATCTTGTGCTAAATGACGGTCTACTGTACATGAAAGGTGAAAATGAATACAGTAGGGCCCCGCTTTTCGGCGTTCCGTTCATACGATGAGTTCAAATTATGACCAAAACTTTTGTATATGGCGAGCGGTCTTTCAGATACAGCGTGCGCCACCCGGTTTGTTTACATTTTCCTTGAGCACATCTCTCTATTATGTAATAATCACTCTTGGGCACATTAAATGTCCAATTTTACGTCAATATAGACATTTTCATTAATCCATCTATAATATTTTCTTCAAAATTATATAAGAAACACGTTACAAAGCATATAAACATGCTGTTTATATGCTATGGTGTTGCCGGGCGGAGGAAAAACATTACGTAATACGTACTAATAATAATCACTCTTAGGCACATTAAATGTCTTATTTTACGTTAAAATAAACATTTTCATTAATTCATCTATGATATTTTCTTCGAAATTATTTAAAAAACACGTTACATAGCATATAAACATGATACATACACCCACAGAATAAAAATTGACAAATATGAGATTTGTTTACCAAACGACTTTGTAGGAGTGTCGGAAGAATTACGTTTTCTCTAGTCAAACACTGAGGGATAACTGTAGAAAAATATTCCTTTCATATGCCTTCACTCTATATATAGCTATTCACGACCCTTGTGGGTTTAGCGCTTCTTTTTTATTATGATAATAATAATACAGTGGTACCTCGGTTAACGATATTTTTTCGTTCCAGAATGCTGTTCAAGTGCCATTACCAAACGAATTTATCCACATAAGGAATAATGTAAAATAGACTAGTCCTTTTAGACCCCAAAAATACACTTACAAAAGCATTTAAAAAATAAAATTACATAAAAGGGCGAGTTTGGGAACCATCGTTAACCGAGGTACCACTGTACTATCATTAACTCTAAAAATAGTGTGTTGCATGAGAATGGGAGTGTTCCTGATTGTTTATTTTGTACTAGTACAACTTGTACACAATGTAAGAGTATTTGTATTGTGAGGTAATTATTATTTTTTTTTTTTATTAACACATCGGCCAATTCCCACCAAAGCAGGGTGGCCCGAAAAAGAAAAACTTTCGTCATCATTTACTCCATCACTGTCTTGCCAGAGGGGTGCTTTACACCACAGTTATAAAACTGCAACATTAACACCCCTCCTTCAGAGTGCAGAGTGCCCTGCATACTAGGGGCTTTTGGCATGTACACCTCATGTAATCTCAATAACCAAATGTAATTCTTTGTATCATGTCCAAATAAAAATATTATTATTATTATTATTATTATTATCTCCAGGACTCAAGTCCGGCCTGCCGGTTTCCCTGAATCCCTTCATAAATGTTACTTTGCTCACACTCCATCAACACGTCAAGTATTAAAAACCATTTGTCTCCATTCACTCCTATCAAATACGCACACGCATGCTTACTGGTTGTTATGGGGTATTATGGACTTGTTATGGGGGCTATTGGAACCCAGCATGTATTGTAGTAATTAAATAACATGAATGCCTAATTATATTGAATTAATCAGAAGTGCTGCTTGGGAGGTTTAAAGGCTTGGCCATCCTTAAAACTTAAGAAGCTGGATTAAACTGATTTTCTCAATATAATAGGTTATATATAAGATATAAATGCACATTTTTATTAAGTACTAGTTAATAGTTGCATGTCTCATTGTAATAACATAAGATATATTGAGAGTACATGTGGAGATGTGCAAAGTGATGTGTTCTTGTTTGAGGGGGAGGAGCTTAGAGAGACTGTTTGTTTTCCCACAATCCTTGCTGGAAAAACATGGCTGCTGGAGTGAGCTGGTGTTGTTGGTGCTGATCTTAACTTGGCTTCAGGGCTGAATGAGTGCCCAAAAGGTAATGGGGAGGGTTGTAGATCGAGGTTACCATGACATTCTGTGATCTTCAGTGTATCAAGACACTGGAGGGTTAAGAAATGTTGAGAAAAAGAGAGTTGAAGGTGGCAGCTGAGCCATGTGCTTTGGGAAAGGCTGATTATATGTTTAGGAGTGGAGACCTGTACATTATATGTACAGTGGTACCCCGACTTACGATATTAATCCGTCAGAGAGGGCATATTTTAAGGCGAAACAATCGTTACACGAATCAATTTTCCCCATAAGAAATAATGGAAATAAATTTAATCCATCCAAGACTTCCAAAAGTAGTTAAATAAAATATTTTTAGAACTTTTTGACATTAAATAATAAAGAATTTAATAAAGAATACCTAAATACACATGTAAATGTTGTACAATAACATGTCACTTACATTTATTGAAGAGTTGTTGATGTGTGGAGGACGGGAGGAGGGGAGAAGGTGGAGTAGTATGTTAGTGTTTGGAAGGGAAATCCCCTTCCATTAACACTGCAGGTACCAAGTCCTTTTCTGGGTTACTTCCTTTTCTTTGAATGCCACTAGGACCAGCTTGAGAGTCACTGGACCTCTTTCTAACAATAAATTTGTCCAGGGAGCTCTGTGTCTGGCGATTCTTTAACACATCCCTGAAATGACACCACTGTGTCATTGTACAGGTTGCCAGCACGGCCTGCAACAGCATGGTTAGGGTGATATTCATCCATAAATGCTTGCACATCACTCCATTTGGCACAGATCTCCCTAATCCTTGAAGAAGGCACATTCTTCCATTTTTGTTCCATCTCCTCCTCCTCCTCTGAACCATTGTCCTGACCACTGGTCTCTTGTTCCAGTTGCTGTTGAAGCTCTTGCAAATCTTCAGTGGTTAGCTCTTCCTTGTGCTCCTCCACCAACTGTTCCACATCCTCACCACTCACCTCTAACCCCAAAGACTTGCCCAATTCCACAATTTCTTCCACAACAGGCTCAGGCTCATGCTCAGGGTTCTGAGGCTCAGCCCCAAAACCTTCAAAATCCCTCTCTAGGACACAGTCTGGCCACAATTTTCTCCAGGCAGAGTTCAAAGTCCTGGTAGTCACTCCCTCCCAAGCCTTACCTATAAGGTTTACACAATGCAGCATATGGAAATGTTTTTCCAAAATTCTCTTAGGGTTATATTCATGTCTGTGGTCACATCAAAGCACTTTTGAAACATTGCTTTGGTGTAGAGTTTTTAAAGTTGGAAATGACCTGCTGGTCCATGGGCTGGAGGAGAGGAGTGGTATTAGGGGAAAGAACTTCACTTTGATGAATTTAAACTCCTCCACAATTTTCTACCAAGTTTGGAGGATGACAAGGAGCATTGTCTATTATCAGGAGGCACTTAAGTGGCAAATTATTGTCCAATAGATATTTCTTCACACTGGGGCCAAACACGCCATTGAACCAATCTAAGAAAATGTCCTTTGTGACCCATGCCTTTTGTTAGACCTCCACATCACACACAAGTTAGACTTGCTGACACCGCATCTGCCAAACACTGGGAATTTTCAAAAGATACACCAGTAAAGGCTTCACTTTGCAATCACCACTGGCATTGGCACAAAGCATCAAAGTTAGCCTGTCTTTCATAGGCTTATGTCCTGGCTGTGCCTTTTCCTCCTGAGTAATGTAGGTCCTGTTGGGCATTTTCTTCCAAAACAGGCCTGTTTCATCACAATTAAACACTTGTTGGGAGGAATTGTTCAGCCTCTAGGTACTCCTGGAATTCAGGAACATATTTTTCAGCCGCACTTTTGTCACAACTGGCTGCCTCACCATGCCTCACAACACTATGTATGCCACTCGATTCTTAAATTTGTAAAACCAGCCTCTGCTGGCTTTAAATTCGCTCACTTCATCACTCGTTGCAGGCATTTTCTTAACGAGATCATCATGCAACTGCCTTGCTTTTTCACATATTATTGCCTCCGAAACAGTATCTCCTGCTAACTGTTTCTCGTTGATCCACACCAACAACAACCTTTCCACATTTTCCAGCACTTGTGGTTTGTGTTTTGTGATCACACATGAACCTTTTGCAACAACAGCTTCCTTGATTTTACTTGAATTTTCTTGGCCACAATGGTAGCGATGGTAGAAAAGGGTTTACCAAACAGCCTGGCCAGCTCACTGATACGCACTCCACTTTCATATTTTTCTATTATCTCCTTCAGTTCTATCGTACATGTATTTCTGTTCCTCTTTGCCACAGGCTTAGCACTAGGATCTTTTCTTGGACCCATGGTAGCTTATTTAGCAGTTGCAAGCACTAAAAACAGTGGAATAATGACAATATACTGGTATGAATGCGTGGGTGTGAGTGGGTGGTCGCTCTCGCTTGTAAACAATAGCACACTGACGCTCCCTGTAGTGCGCGCTCAGCTGGCGCCAAGCGGACACGTCCGGTATGAATGTCGTTACACGAAGCAAACATCGTAAATCACAGTCAAATTTTTTACGTTATAAATATCGGTTATCGAAAATAACGTAAAATGATAGCATCGTAAGTCTGGGTACCACTGTATATACTTCTTAATATAGCTCTATTTTTATAATGTTGGTTTAAATAACCTTTGAGAGGAATGTGAAAGGACCAATAAGTTTTCAGATGCAGCAGCTAAACCTGAGTAAGTATCTTTTAGCCTATAAGTATCTTACTTTTACCCTAAGACCTTTTAAGTAAATACCCTATGCTAGTACATGTAGAACCTTGATGATAAATAGGGGAAAATAACATAACGCTGGTAATCCAAGCCCCTCGCACACAAAACCTCTTTTACCCCCTCCCTCCAACCTTTCCTAGGCCGACCCCTACCCCGCCTTCCCTCCACTACAGATTTATACACTCTCGAGGTCATTCTGTTTCGTTCCATTCTCTCTACATGTCCGAACCACCTCAACAACCCCTCCTCAGCCCTCTGTATAATAGTTTTGGTAATCCCGCACCTCCTCCTAATTTCCAAACTCCGAATTCTCTGCATTATATTCACACAACACATTGACCTCAGACATGACATCTCCACTGCCTCCAGCCTTCTCCTCGTTGCGACATTCATCACCCATGCTTCACACCCATATAAATTGAGTGAGTGCAAGGAGAGCCACTGACATGCCATGGCATTAGGGGCAGCTTATTCTAGTCCTTAAAAACTAGGTACTTAATATTAGAGAAATTTATTGAGTTTATTCTAGTTAAAAATTATTTTCAAAATTACAATATGATGAAATTTTACTGTTTAAATTATTATATAATGATATTAGATCTTAGATTGTTACAGGTGTTAAGATTCTTGAATGATAATATGGAATTGAGATTATCTTAAGGAAAATAACATTGAGCATTTTTGACATTAACTTATAATATGAGTAGGGGGCAACATAATAGTAACATATTATTAAAAATTGAGATTATCGTATAGGAAAGTAACAATGAGCATTTTTCAAAGTAGTTTATAGCATGATCATTTAGGTTTGGGTGAGTAGGTGGTTTTTGAGTTGAGTCTTAAATTGATTTTCAGACAAGATTATCTTAATATTTACTGGTAATGAATTCCAGATTCTGGGCCCTTTATGTGCATAGAATTTTTACATAGGTTGATATGAACACGGGGTATATCAAAAAGTGATCTGTGTCGTGTGTTGTGGTCATGGGTCCTATTAAAGTTGGTGAGGAGAGTTTTGAGCAGAGGGTTTATATTAGAGTGTAAAGTTTATATATGTAGTAGGCACAAGAGTAAGTATGAATGTTCTTTACGGTGAGTAGTTTGAGACTTTTGAATATTGGTGGAGTATGCTGTCTAGAGTGGGAATTTGTTATCATTCTGACTGCGGCCTTTTGTTGTGTTATGAGTGGTCTAAGGTGATTTAACGTTGTTGATCCCCATGCACAGATTCCATAGGTGAGATACGGGTAGATAAGTGAATGATAGAGTGCAAGGAGAGCTGATTGAGGTACATAATAGCGTATCTTTGATAATATGCCTACTGTCTTCGAGATTTTCTTGGAAATTTGTTGTATATGTGTTTGGAATTTAAGGCTACTGTCAAGGTGGATTCCTAGGAATTTTCCCTCTGTGAGTCTTGTGATGGGTGTACCATTAAGTGTTATGTTAAGTGGAACATTTGTGACTTTGCTTCCAAACTGTATGAAGTAGGTCTTGTCAGTATTGAGAGTAAGCTTGTTAGTCGTCATCCATGTTGATATTTTCTGTAATTCGGCATTAACAGTGTTGGCCAGTATAACTGGATTTGGGTGAGAGAAGACATATGTTGTGTCATCTGCAAATAAAATGGGTTTGAGTAGTTGTGATGCATTCGGTAGGTCATTTATATAAATGAGGAATAGGAGTGGCCCCAGGACACTTCCTTGAGGGACTCCGATTGTAATTGGTTGTGTGGAAGAGTTCTCTCCATTTGAGTGTTGGTATAACTATACTCTCATACATTCCCCTCTTAACTTCCATGGACAAAGTTCTTTGTCTCCACAGACTCCTAGGTGCACCACTCTCACTTTTCCCCTCATCAATTCTATGATTCACCTCATCCTTTATAGACCCATCTGCTGACATGTCTACTCCTAAATATCTGAATACATTCACCTCCTCCATACTCTCTCCCTCCAATCTGATATCCAATCTTTCGTCACCTAATCTTTTTGTTATCCTCATCACCTTACTCTTTCCTATATTCACTTTCAATTTTCTTCTTTTACATACCTTACCAAATTCATCCACCAACCTCTGCAACTTCTCTTCAGAATCTCCCAAAAGCACAGTGTCATCAGCAAAAAGCAACTGTGACAACTCCCACTTTGTATTTGATTCTTTGTCTTTTAACCCCACACCTCTTGCCAAGACCCTCGCATTCACTTCTCTTACAACCCCATCTATAAATATATTGAACAACCACGGTGACATCACACATCCCTGTCTAAGGCCTGTTTTCTTGAAGCAGTCATGGTCATCAATATATGGCAATGGGTCATTTGTGTTAAGAAAGTTAGGTAACTCAATGTCAGCATTACTAAATATTAATTGAGCTAAATTGCATATGTTAAAAACAAATTGACTTACCAGGAAATAATCTCCCTCTCTCTCCTACACACACTTACCTGAGCCTCACTATCCTCATAAAAGCTCTTCACTGCTTTCAGTAACCTACCTCCTATTCCATATACCTGCAACATCTGCCACATTGCCCCCCTATCCACCCTATCATACGCCTTTTCCAAATCCATAAATGCCACAAAAACCTCTTTACCCTTATCCAAATACTGTTCACCTATATGTTTTACTGCAAACACTTGGTCTACACACCCCCTACCTTTCCTAAAGCCACCTTGTTCATCTGCTATTCTGCTCTCCGTCTTACTCTTAATTCTTTCAATAATAACTCTACCATACACTTTACCTGGTATACTCAACAGACTTATTCCCCTATAATTTTTGCACTCTCTTTTGTCCCCTTTGCCTTTATACAAAGGAACAATACACGCTCTCTGCCAGTCCCTAGGTACCTTACCCTCTTCCATACATGTATTAAATAATAGCACCAACCACTCCAAAACTATATATCTGCCTGCTTTTAACATTTCTACCTTTATCCCATCAATCCCAGCTGCCTTACCCCCTTTCATTCTACCCACTGCCTCACGAACTTCCCCCACACTCACAACTGGCTCTTCCGCACTCCTACAAGATGTTATTTCTCCTTGCCCTATACACGAAATCACAGCTTCCCTGTCTTCATCAACATTTAACAACTCCTCAAAATATTCCCTCCATCTTCCCGATACCTCTAACTCTCCATTTAATAACTCTCCTCTCATATTTTTAACTGTCAAATCCATTTGTTCCCTATGCTTCCTCAACTTAATAATCTCACTCCAAAACTTTCTTATTTTCAACAAAATTTGTTGATAACATCTCACCCATTCTCTCATTTCCTCTCTTTTTACATTGCTTCACCACTCTCTTAACCTCTCTTTTTTTCTTCATATACTCTTCCCTACTTACATCACTTGTACTTTGTAAAAACCTCTCATATGCTAACTTTTTCTCCCTTACTACTCTCTTTACATCATCATTCCACCAATCGCTCTTCTTGCCTCCCGCAACCACTTTCCTGTAACCACAAACTTCTGCTGAACACTAACACTACATTCTTTAACCTACTCCATACATCTTCGACCCCATTGCCTACACTCTCACTAGCCCATCTATCCTCCAATAGTTGTTTATATCTTACCCTAACTGCCTCCTCTTTTAGTTTATAAACCTTCACCTCTCTCTTACTTACTGCTTCTATTTTCCTTGTATCCCATCTACCTTTTACTCCCACTTTAGCTACAACTAAAAAGTGATCTGATATATCTGTGGCCCCTCTATAAACATGTACATCCAGAAGTCTACTCAACAGTCTTTTATCTACCAATACATAGTCCAACAAACTACTGTCATTACGCCCTACATCATATCTTGTATACTTATTTATCCTCTTTTTCTTAAAATATGTACGTATTACCTATAACTAAACCCCTTTCTATACAAAGTTCAATCAAAGGGCTCCCATTTTCATTTACACCTGGCACCCCAAACTTACCTACCACACCCTCTCAACATTATTATTTGTGAGGTAATTATTATTATTATTTTTAGGTAAAAGTTTCACAAACTCTTACAAACATATGTGAATGAACTAAAAGTGGACACGTATTAATCGCATTCATTTCGCCTGACCGAGTGATTGCCCACTACCTGTTCAGTTTGTTTTTTTACCTTGTCTGAACTCCGTATCACGCTCTCTCTCGTTTACTCTTTCGTTAACTAGTTGGCTCTCATTGACTATGGCGTCTAAGCTTAGTTGTGATAAAAAGAGGAGTCGTAAGCCTCTTACTTTAAGTGCCAAGTTAGAAATTATTAAACTCGGTGAACTAACGTTTTTGGGTTAGCCTAGGTTATCTACGCATTTTCTGCTATGTATCATAATCTATGTAACTGTATTTGTGTATACCTGAATAAACTTACTAACAAGGTATATGTTGATCGCTGAGATAGCCATCAAATACAGTTACATATAGCAGCATATGTGTAGAGAACCGAGGATAACCCAAGAGTGTCAGCTAACACTCTTGCTAGGAACTAATGCTGCTGGGGATTGCAAGTTAAAACCTATGATAATTTATCACTCGGAGAATCCTAGGGCCCTAAAGAACTATGCAAAAGGTAGCCTCCCTGTTTATTATAAATCCAATTCGAAAGCTTGGATGACTACTGATCTTTTCATAAATTGGTTCACAGACTATTTTAAGCCTACAGTTGAGGCTTACTGCAAGGAAAAAAAAATTCCTTTTAATGTTTTACTTGTTTTAGACAATACCCTGACACTCACCTCTCGCACATCAATGTTAATACTTTAAGGTAAGTAATAAGTGTACTCTGTGTGTATCTTACTTTTTATTGTGTTTTTTAATGCCTAGTGTTATTGCTAACTTAATATAAGTTAGTGTTAGCTTGTTGTCTGCCATTTATATGCATTTACAAGTGGAAAAAAAATGGCATTCTGCTTTTCGGCGATGTCTGCTTTAAGGCACTAGCCTGGAACCTAACCTGCCGTATAAGTGGGGCCCTACTGTATGTAATATTATAAAGCTGATTAACATTGTTTTAGCTATTAATGTCTCTTCTAGCAAGAGAAGTTACTACCTACTCCTTGTCAGGAGTGGATGTGTGAACCTACTGACTACTGTACCACACTCACCTCTGACGTAAGCTCGAGTCAGGCGAGTAGTCAACAGAGGTGAGGTCACACAAACATTGAATGGTTGTTACCACTGGTATGATCCCTCTTATATACATATATACAGTGGACCCCCGGAAATCAGACATAATTCTTTCCAGAATGCTGTTCTAGTGCCGTTACCGAACAAATTTGTTCCCATAAGGACAATTGTAAATTAGATTAGTCCGTTTCAGACCCCCCAAAAATACACTTACAAAAATACACTTACATAATTGTTCGAGTTGGGAGCAGTATGATTTCCGGGGGTCCACTGTACGTATATTAAATGAATACATGAAAGGTGAAAATGAATATGTAATATTATAAAGCTGATTAACATCGTTTTAGCTATTAACGATGGTAGTCGCAATGTAATATTAGATAGATCAACAAATATGAAAGTTATATTTTACAATGCCGCATCTCGGCATAACACTACTGATATTCCAGAGTATACAAATGAAGTCACTTGTCCAATATGTGTCCAACTGGCCAGTCTAATACGCAGTCACAAATGGGTTGACATTATTTATACAATTATTATAATAATGCAGTAGTCTGCATAACAGTAAATCTTCTATTTTTTGTGTGAATAAAAATTCAAAATGAAAAGCCTGGAGACGTGACTAAGGAACAGAGGAAATGTCTATTTAGTGCCAGGAATGTCAACACTGTTTATTCTGAACCCTATTTTTAAACTGGCAACTGTTGAATTTTGTATGAAATTAGCCAAATTACCAATTTCTGATCACTTTATTGAATAGTTGAAATAGGTAAATGGGTGGTTTCTTGTACTCAATTGATAGAATAGAAAGAATACTAGCAAAATAGCTATGAGTTTGGTGGATTGGAACAATGGAATTGGCCAAAAATAGAGCACAGACTGGGTGAAATCGCTGATGCGTAAATACCGCCGAGACCGATAACTTTGCGAGAGCATAAATTCCGTAAGTTTTCCATCAAATTTTGTACTTTTGGTTTTATTACCTTCAGAAAAAGATTATCATTTCATGAAATAAAATATTTGTTTTTTTAAATTCTTCTACCCTGAATACTTTAACCGTTAAAGCATTAAAGTATTCAAGTGCATGATCTCTGATACAATAATTTTCTAGTTTAAAAAACAGGATGTTGTGGTCTATTGTACAAAAAGCTTTCCTAAGGACTATGAAGAGGCTAAGCAGATATTCATTATTTTCGAAAGTTGCACTAATTAAGTCATTTTTATAATGGCATCATTCATCCTTTTTCCTGGCCTGAAGCCAAACTGGCAGGGATTAAGTATATTGTTTTAAACTAGGAAAGAGTATTCTCATTTATGAATTAGTTTTGTAAAGATTTTAGATAACAATGGCAAGTTAGCTATTAGCCTCTAGTTGTTGACATCAGTTAGATCCTCACCTTTGTGTACAGGAACACCACCAATTTTCTGCCAACAGATGGTTTCGCACCTCCTTTAGTCCAGACAAAATTACAAGTGGAAACTTGAAATTCCCGCACCTGCCAGACCAGTTTACTGGGTGACCCACAGATGGCAATGAGTGTAGCCGTGCTCCAGTGAACTGTTTACACTGCACTTGCTGATGGTGATACCTCAATTTTGTGAGATTCTTAGATTATTTTTATTAAATTTAACCCTAGTTATGGCTTCTAAGAGAGATGCAAGTGCCACTGATGGTGTCAAACATAAACACTAGTCCATATTGATTCAAGAGAAAGCTGAACTGTTGAAAAAACTAGACCGTGGTGTTTCAGTGTGTAAGCTGTGTGAAATCTATAGTATCGGTTCATCAAATGTTTATGATATAAAGAAGCAAAGGGAAAAACTATTGAAATTCTACATAGACAGTGATTCCAAGTAGCAAATGAGCATTAAAAAAACAATGAAAGATGTTAAGAGTACTGAACACAGTTTGCTTATGATGGAATGGTTTCAACAGCATCAGAGTGATGGAGTGGAATTGTCGGGTAGCTTGATAATGGAGCAGGCTCAGTTGATCCATAAAGAACGTAAGTTAGAACATGAATGTGATTATAGTGAAGGATGGCTTCACAGATTCAAGAAGCATCATGGAATCTCCTTCCATAAAGTGTAAACCAAGAAGGAGCTGCTGAGCATGTAGATGAATTTGCCAAGCTTGTAGTTGACGAGAACATCATTCTTGAGCAGGTGTATAATGCAGATGAAACTTCATTATACAGTGGACCCCCGGTTATCGGCCATAATTTGTTCCAGAATGCTGTTCGAGTGCCATTACCGAACGAATTTGTTCCCATAAGGAATAATGTAAATTAGTTAGTCCGTTCAGACCCCCAAAAATATACTACAGTGGACCCCCGAGTAACGAGCAAAATTCATTCCAGAAGCCTGCTCAAGTGTCATTACCGAACCAATTTACTCCCTTAAGAAATAATGTCTAAGTAGGTTAGTCCATTTCAGACCCCCAAAAATACACTTACAAAAGCACTTACAATATTATACTTACATAATTGTACGATTTCCGGGGTGCTCGTTACTCAGGGGTCCACTGTACAGTAGACCCCAAGCTAACGAACACCCCGGAAATCGTACAATTATGTAAGTACAATATTGTAAGTGCTTGTGGAAGTGTATTTTTGGGGGTCTGAAATAGACTAACCTACGTGACATTATTTCTTAAGGAAGTAATTTCGTTCGGTAATGGCACTTGAGCAGGCTTCTGAGATAAAGTTTTTTCGTTAGCCGGGGGTCCACTGTAATTACAAAAATACACTTACATAATTGTTCGAGTTGGGAGCAGTACAAAATCCGGGGGTCCACTGTATTGGCAATGCACACCTAGGAAAACATTAACAGTGGAAGACGAAGAAGCGCCCACAGGATTCATACAATCTAAGAACAGGCTTACTATCTTAGGGTACTCAAACACAGCAGGTACACACAGGTGTAAACTGCTGGTGATAGAAAAAAGTAAATGCCCCAGAGCATTGAAAATTATTAAAATTTACCCAGTAACATACTATGCAAATAAAAATGGTTGGATTACAACCGAGATTACCATAGAATGGTTTGAAAAGTTTTCTGTGCCAGAAACCAGAGCACACTGCACATCTGTAGGACAACCAGAAGACTGCAAAATCCCTCTTATTCTGAACAACTGTTCAGCCCACCCCAAAGCTGAGCTACTGTGTAAGAATTTATGTTTACACAGTGTATTTACCACCCAACTGTATGTCAGACAGTAATCCCAACAGCTCCCAACTTCCAGATTGATAAATTTTATTAAAAAATCTTGTTTATTTAATCATTTAATTTACAATTAATTATTCTTCAATTTAAAGTTGTATCAGTCCATGGTACTTTAGTGACATACAGCAAGTGTATAAATTAGTGGGTTAGAATGTCTTGATGAAGGTCACCACCGCTGGATTGGCAAAACAGTTAATCCGGCAAAGCTGATAACACGTGAGCCATTTTTTTATGCAAATGGTGGTAAATTGTTAAGTTTCCTGCCTTATTTTTCAGTGAATTTATTATTGAAGTGACCTTAGTACGACTAGTAGTTGGAGCTCGATACAGAGAGTTTTGGAAATTTCCAGTAAAATAAAGTAGTGAATTGCTTGGACATTGGAACTTGGGATTTTGCTGGCTAGATTTGATCCTATAGTAGAGAAGAGGTCATTTAATGTATTGGTTGTTTCCGCAGGCTGAATGTCAAGTTCATTTGGTTTAGTTAGCACAATATCTCTGGTTTTGGTCAATTTTCAAATGCCCAGAATTGGGAGAGTGTTTTCCATGTCTTTTTCATATTCCCTTTTATTCTGTTAAACTTGCTAGCATAATATAGTAGTTCACGTTTCCTTATTAGTTTGGTACATCTGATGTATAGTTTATAGTCTGCTCTTTGGTTGTTAATCCCAATCTGTATTGTTTTTAGAGTTTTATTTTTTATCAATAGACCTGAGTGTGCTATTTGTTAGCCATGGGTTACTTAGTCTCTTTGGGATGACCTGCTTAGTCTTAACCCTTTGACTGTTTCGGACGTATATATACTCACAAATTCTAGCAGCTTCAAATCAAGCGGGAGAAAGCTGGTAGGCCCACATACGAGAGAATGGGTCTGCGTGGTCAGTGTGTGCTGTATAAAAAATATCCTGCAGCACGCAGTGCATAATGAGAGAAAAAAAACTCTGACCGTGTTTTTGGATTAAAATGCCGTCTTTGAGTGTATTTTCGTATAGTATTTATGGTTGTATTCTCTTTTTTTATGGTCTCGTTTGATAGAATGGAAAACATACTACAGAAATATAGATGATTGTGATTAGTTTCATGATGAAAACGACTTTGAAATTGAGCTCAAATTAGGAGAAATGTTCGATTTTTGCAAATGTTCAAGAGTAAACAAATCACGCCACGCATCCAATACACATCAATTGGTTAGTCTAATATTCTTTCACAAGTGCACTGATATTATTTATACCATTTTTACAATAATGCAATAGTCTGCATAACGGTATATCTTCTATTTTTTGTGTGAATGAAAAATCAAAATAGAAAGCAATATAAGAGGGGCCTAAAGACGTGACTAATGAACAGATAATATCTTATTTTAGTGGCAGGAATGTCTGCATTGTTTATTCTGGACCCTATTTTGAAATTGACAACTTTTTTATTTTGCATGAAATTGGCCAAATTGCCAATTTCTGACCACTTTATTGGGTAGTTGAAATCGGTAAATTGGTGGTTTCTTGTACTCAATCGATAGAACAAATGGAGTTCTAAAGAAATAGCTATGAGTTTGGTCGATTGGAACAATGGAATTGGCCGAAAATAGGGCTCAAAGTCGGCAAAATTGCCGATGCGTATATATCGCTGAGATCACTAAGTTCGTGAGAGCGTAATTCCGTAAGTTTTCCATCAAATTTCATACTTTTGGTGTCATTACCATCGGAAAAAGATTCTCTATCATTTCATAAGAAAAAATATTTTTTTTTTTAAATTTTGCGACAACAGGAGAGCACTCAGGATTAGGGGTTGCGACAGTCAAAGGATTAATAAGACAATGCCTATTGTAGAGGCTTTATATATTTTGTAGAAAAAACACTGCCCCAATTGTAAATTTCCAGGTTGTCAGTAAACTATGTGCTAGACAATGTCATTTACTGCTGTAATGAAGTTATTTACTAATGTCTCGTCATGGAGATGGAATGAAATCTTACTAGTTTCGAGTGGTAACTTACATATGTTGGTTATGAGGAAGGTGGGATAGTGATTAGTAGTATTGCCTTCGATTATCCCAGCTATGAGGGAAGCTATCATATTGGTCTAGATATGGTCAGGTGAGGATGCTGTCATCTCAAAAATTCTTGTCGACTTAATTATTGATGATATTAGCAAGCAATTGTACATGTTAAGGAGGTCAGCTACTTGAGGGTCTTCACCTTGAATGGGGATTTATACTGAAGCCTCCATCATGTATTAGGTGATATTTAACCCTTTCAGGGTCCAGAGGCCAAATTTCAGAGGGTGCACCAGTGTCCAAGAATTTAACCCTTAACCCTTTGACTGTTTCGGTTGTATATATACGTCTTACGAGCCAATGTTTCAGACGTATTAATACGCATAAATTCTAGCGGCCTCAAATCAAGTGGGAGAAAGCTGGTAGGCCCACATGTGAGAGAATGGGTCTGTGTGGTCACAGTGTGCGCAGTATAAAAAAAATCGGGCAGCCAGTGGTGCATTGTGGGAAAGCCATTTCAGTAGTCCATGTTCAGCATGCCTAGCGGTAAGAAATACCTGACTCCCCAGCGAATCTGGGACTCTTCTCTTCCCCAGTGATAGCTCTAACACAGATGGAAGTGTCTCTGAAGATGAATTTCATGGTTTTGAGGAGTTTGTGACCGAAAGCAATGCCCAGGATACCAGAAGGAAGGAAGGAAGAAAGAAAGAAAGGAAGGAAGGAAGGAAGGAAGAGATGAGAGGAAGGAAGGAAAGAAGAGATGAGAGGAAGGAAGGAAAGAAGAGATGAGAGGAAGGAAGGAAAGAAGAGATGAGAGGAAGGAGGAAAGGAAGGAAGGAAGGAAAGAAGAAAGGAAGGAGAGATGAGAGGAAGGAAGGAACAAAAGAAGTAAGAAAGGAAGAAAAAAAGGAAGGAATGAAGGAAGAAAGGCAGGAAGGAAGAGATGAGAGGAAGGAAGGAAGGAAATAAGTAAGAAAGGAAGGAAGGAATGAAGGAAGAAAGGAAGCTAGGAAGGAGGTTGTGGGGAAGAAGACATGGGTCCCCTTTTGTGTTGACAGGTTGACAGCAGTGAGGGTGATGAGTAATGGTATAATATGTCATTTTGACAGCTGCATTACTCTGACTCAGCAAATTTAGATGTCCACAAACACACACAGCTTCAAGTGCTATGGGAAGTTGATGGAAAGTGTCCAGTCATTATATATGTGTATATATATTATAGTAGGTTGGTAGACAGCAACCACCCAGGGAGGTACTACCGTCCTGCCAGGTGACTGTGAAACAGAAACCTGAAACTGTTTTACATGATGGTAGGATTGCTGGTGTCTTTTTTTCTGTCTCATAAACACGCTGGATAACAGGTATATCTAGCTACTTCTACTTCTACTTACACTTTAGGTCACACTATGTTACGGCCCCCTATCTAACAATGGTAGTTAGGTAATTACCTCACCGGCCGGCAGTCAAGGGGTTACGTCATCAGACCTGATGTTTGACTGCCGGGCCGGCTTGACTGACAGTGTCATCGAGACTCTCCCCTAGTCAACACTGGAGAGTCCACCAGCTCACTGATACACTACTGGAGTTCGCCAGGCAGACCTGCTTGAGAGTTGTAGACTTTCGCAGTGTGGTGCTGGTGACAGGTCTACAGTGCTAACGAGACTCCCATATACAACACTGGAGAGTTCACCAGCTCCCTGATACACCTAGGGAGTGTACGAGACTCTCCCATATACACTGCTGGAGAGTGTCAGCGAGACTCTCCCTATACCACACTGGAGAGTTCACTAGCTCCCTGATACACCTGGGAGTGTTCAACAGACAGACCTGGAGATTGACTCTTCGTGCTGGTGACGGCCTTAGACTATCTACTGGCTTATTCACCGTACCGACTGTGATATTCCTGAATGGACTGTTGACCTGACATGACCTGAAATGTGTGAACTGGTACAGGTGTTTGTGACACTGTAACAGGTGTGTCTGTGTACCTGGTAAAGGTGTGTTGTGACACTGGTAACAGGTGGTGTCTTGTGTGACACTGGTAACAGGTGGTGTCTTGTGTGACACTGGTAACAGGTGGTGTCTTGTGTGACACTGGTAACAGGTGGTGTCTTGTGTGACACTGGTAACAGGTGGTGTCTTGTGTGACACTGGTAACAGGTGGTGTCTTGTGTGACACTATGTGGTGTCAGGTATTTAGTGGTGTAGTCAGTCAGAGTTTGTGACGATGGCACGACACAGGTTGAGTCGTGTATTTGATGTGTGTCATAACGCGGTGAAAAGGTTTTATTAGAGATGGGTTCATGATGCAAGGAAGGTGTCTTATGGGCACAGAGAGAAGGAGGTCGTGTGACACAGAAGAGAAGGCGTGTCGGGTGACACCGGGGCGTGTCATGTGACACAGAGAACGGGTGTCAGGGGACCCCGTGAGAAGGCGTTCCATAAGACAAAGAAGTATCATGACAAGGTGTGGTAGTGTCCTGCGTGACACTAGAAGATGGCAGCGACTTGACACTACACCGAATACTTGATTTTACTTGTGACTTTTATCTTGTACTGTGATTTTGTGTAAATAGGTTTTTACACAGATTATTAGATTATATGTTTTTATTCAGATTATATGCTTTTATATTAATAATATATATTTAATATAATAAAAATCTGAAATACGAGATTTTACTCAGTATCCCAAACAGTCGTTTATTACAAATGCTTCTTTATTTGTAATACACTACACTGGCATACACATGCATATATATACATACACACATCTAGGTTTTTCTTCTTTTTCTTAATAGCTCTTGTTCTTTTTATTTTCTATTGTCCATGGGGAAGTGGAAAAGAATCTTTCCTCCGTAAGCAATGCGTGTCATATGAGGCGACTAAGATGCCGGGAGCAATGGGCTAGTAACCCCTTCTCCTGTACAAATCTACTAAAAACGAGAAGAAGAAAAACTTTATAAAACTGGGTTGTCTGAATGTGCGTGGATGTAGTGCGGATGATAAGAAAGAGATGATTGCCGATGTTATGAATGAAAAGAAGTTGGATGTCCTGGCCCTAAGCGAAACAAAGCTGAAGGGGGTAGGCGAGTTTCAGTGGGGAGAAATAAATGGGATTAAGTCAGGAGTATCTGAGAGAGTTAGAGCTAAGGAAGGGGTAGCAATAATGTTGAAGGATCAGTTATGGAAGGAAAAGAGGGAATATGAATGTGTAAATTCAAGGATTATGTGGATTAAAATAAGGGTCGGATGCGAAAAGTGGGTCATAATAAGCGTGTATGCACCTGGAGAAGAGAGGAGTGTAGAGGAGAGAGAGAGATTTTGGGAGATGTTAAGCGAATGTATAGGAACTTTTGAACCAAATGAGAGAGTAATTGTGGTAGGGGACCTAAATGCTAAAGTGGGAGAAACATGCAGAGAGGGTGTAGTAGGTAAGTTTGGGGTGCCAGGTGTAAATGATAATGGGAGCCCTTTGATTGAACTTTGTATAGAAAGGGGTTTAGTTATAGGTAATACATATTTTAAGAAAAAGAGGATAAATAAGTATACAAGATATGATGTAGGGCGTAATGACAGTAGTTTGTTGGACTATGTATTGGTAGATAAAAGACTGTTGAGTAGACTTCAGGATGTACATGTTTATAGAGGGCCACAGATATATCAGATCACTTTTAGTTATAGCTACAGTGGGAGTAAAAGGTAGATGGGATACAAGGAAAATAGAATCAGTAAGTAAAAGAGAGGTGAAGGTTTATAAACTAAAAGAGGAGGCAGTTAGGGTAAGATATAAACAACTATTGGAGGATAGATGGGCTAGTGAGAGTGTAGGCAATGGGGTCGAAAATGTATGGGGTAGATTTAAAAATGTAGTGTTAGAGTGTTCAGCAGAAGTTTGTGGTTACAGGCGAGTGGGTGCGGGAGGGAAGAGGAGCGATTGGTGGAATGATGATGTAAAGAGAGTAGTAAGGGAGAAAAAGTTAGCATATGAGAGGTTTTTACAAAGTAGAAGTGATGCAAGGAGGGAAGAGTATATGGAGAGAAAAAGAGAGGTTAAAAGAGTGGTGAAGCAATGTAAAAAGAGAGCAGATGAGAGAGTGGGTGAGATGTTATCAGCAAATTTTGTTGAAAATAAGAAAAAGTTTTGGAATGAGATTAATAAGTTGAGGAAGCCTAGAGAACAAATGGATTTGACAGTTAAAAATAGGAGAGGAGAGTTATTAAATGGAGAGTTAGAGGTATCGGGAAGATGGAGAGAATATTTTGAGGAGTTATTAAATGTTGATGAAGACAGGGAAGCTGTGATTTCGTGTGTAGGGCAAGGAGGAATAACATCTTGTAGGAGTGTGGAAGAGCCAGTTGTGGGTGTAGGGGAAGTTCGTGAGGCAGTGGGTAGAATGAAAGGGGGTAAGGCAGCTGGGATTGATGGGATAAAGATAGAAATGTTAAAAGCAGGTGGGGATATAATTTTGGAGTGGTTGGTGCTATTATTTAATAAATGTATGGAAGAGGGTAAGGTACCTAGGGATTGGCAGAGAGCGTGTATTGTTCCTTTGTATAAAGGCAAAGGGGACAAAAGAGAGTGCAAAAATTATATGGGAATAAGTCTGTTGAGTGTACCTGGTAAAGTGTATGGTAGAGTTATTATTGAAAGAATTAAGAGTAAGACAGAAAGCAGGATAGCAGATGAACAAGGGGGCCTTAGGAAAGGTAGGGGGTGTGTAGACCAAGTGTTTACAGTGAAACATATAGGTGAACAGTATTTGGATAAGGGTAAAGATGTTTTTGTGGCATTTATGGATTTGGAAAAGGCGTATGATAGGGTAGATAGGGGAGCAATGTGGCAGATGTTGCAGGTGTATGGAATAGGAGGAAGGTTACTGAAAGCAGTGAAGAGTTTTTATGAGGATAGTGAGGCTCAGGTTAGAGTGTGTAGGAGGGAAGGGGACTATTTCCCAGTAAAAGTGGGCCTTAGACAAGGATGTGTGATGTCACCGTGGTTGTTCAATATATTTATAGATGGGGTTGTAAGAGAAGTGAATGCGAGGGTCTTGGCAAGAGGTGTTGGGCTAAAAGATAAAGAAGCAAATACAAAGTGGGAGTTGTCACAGTTGCTTTTTGCTGATGACACTGTGCTTTTGGGAGATTCTGAAGAGAAGTTGCAGAGGTTGGTGGATGAATTTGGTAGGGTGTGTAAAAGAAGAAAATTGAAAGTGAATATAGGAAAGAGTAAGGTGATGAGGATAACAAAAAGAATAGGTGATGAAAGATTGGATATCAGATTGGAGGGAGAGAGTATGGAGGAGGTGAATGTATTCAGATATTTGGGAGTGGACATGTCGGCGGATGGGTCTATGAAGGATGAGGTGAATCATAGAATTGATGAGGGAAAAGGGTGAGTGGAGCACTTGGAGTCTGTGGAGACAAAGAACCTTGTCCATGGAAGTAAAGAGGGAATGTATGAGAGTATAGTTATACCAAGCTCTTATATGGGTGTGAAGCATGGGTGATGAATGTTGCAACGAGGAGAAGGCTGGAGGCAGTGGAGATGTCATGTCTGAGGTCAATGTGTGGTGTGAATATAATGCAGAGAATTCGGAGTTTGGAAATTAGGAGGAGGTGCGGGATTACCAAAACGATTGTCCAGAGAGCTGAGGAGGGGTTGTTGAGGTGGTTTGGACATGTAGAGAGAATGGAACGAGACAGAGTGACTTCGGGGTGTATAAATCTGTAGTGGAGGGAAGGCGGGGTAGGGGTCGGCCTAGGAAAGGTTGGAGGGAGGGGTAAAGGAAGTTTTGTGTGCGAGGGCTTGGACTTCCAGCAAGCATGTGTGAGCGTATTTGATAGGAGTGAATGGAGGCATATGGTTTTTTAAAACTTGACGTGCTGTTGGAGTGTGAGCAAAGTAACATTTATGAAGGATTCAGGAAACCGGCAGGCCGGACTTCATTTCTGGAGATGGGAAGTACAGTGCCGGCACTCTGAAGGAGGGGTGTTAATGTTGCAGTTTTATAACTGTAGTGTAAAGCACCCCTCTGGCAAGACAGTGATGGAGTGAATGATGATGAAAGTTTTTCTTTTTCGGGCCACCCTGCCTTGGTGGGAATCGGCCGATGTGTTAATAAAAAAAATATATATTATAGAACAATAGTAATAAAAAAAATTTTGCATTGTTGGTTTGTGTAAACAAGTTCTGTAAACAATATAATGATGATAATGTTTGTGCAGTTATTGTGTTGCATACAACGAGTGTATATACAGTGGACCCCCGGTTTTCGTTACTTTTTCGTTCCAGAATACTGTTCAAGTGCCATTACCAAACAAATTTATTCCCATAAGGAATAATGTAAAGTAGACTAGTCCTTTTAGACTCCCAAAAATACACTTATAAAAGCATTTAAAAAATACACTTACATAAAAGGGCGAGTTTCGAGCAGGACGAACACCGGGGGAGTGGACCCTTGAAAATCGTTATTAATCCGTTCCTGAGAGGCCGCCAATTTTCAAAATCATTTTCCCCATAAGAAATAACGTAAATCAAATTAATCCGGTCCAGACACCCATAAGCATGTAAAAAAAAATTTTTTTTACATAAAATGTACATTTATCTACACAGAAAACAATGAGATATATACTGTACATAGTATAAAATAGTAATAAATTGACACTTACCTTTATAAAAGAGTTGTTGATGTGTGGAAGAAGGAAGGAGAGAAGGTGGTGGTGTTGCTAGTGTTTGGAAGGGGAATCCCCTTCCATGAACACTTCAGGTACCAAGTCCTTTTCTGGGGTTCCTTCCCTTCTTTGTTTTTTAATGGCACTAGGACCAGGTTGAGAGTCACTGGATTCCTTTCTTGCAAAATAACTGTCCAGAAAAGTCTGTTCCTGGCAGTTCTTTAAAATGTCCCTAAAATGTGACAAGACAGTGTCATTGAACATGTCACATACATGGCCTGCAACAGCTTTGTCAGGGTGATGCTCCTCCACCAATTTTTCCATCCTAGTCCACATTGTACACATCTCCTTAATCTCTGAAGAAAGCAACTTCTTCCTTCTCCCTTCCTCCTCCTCTGAAGCAATTTCCTGAGCTTTGGTCTGTTGTTCTTGCAGAATAAGGTCCACCAGCTCTTCAGTGGTTAGTTCTTCATCGTGGTCCACCACCAACTCATCCACATCCTCACCACTAACCTCCATCCCCATGGATGTCCCCAATTCCACAATTTTTTCCACAACTGGCATAGGGCTGTCAGAGTCATCCCCAAACCCTTCAAAATCCCTCTTTTCAACACAATCTGTCCAAAATATTCTCCAAGCAGAGTTCATCGTCCTGGGAGTCACTTCCTGCCAAGCCTTACCTATAAGGCGTATGCAATTAAAGATATGGAAGCGATCTTTCCAGAACTCTCTTTGGGTCAAAGTACGTAGTGTCTGAGGTTATGTCAAAACACCTTTGAAACATTGCTCTGGTGTAGAGTTTTTTGAAGTTAGAAATGACCTGCTGGTCCATGGGCTGGAGGAGAGGAGTGGTATTAGGGGGCAAGAACTTCACTTTGATGAACTTAAAATCCTTCACCATTTGCTCTTCCATGTCTCGAGGATGAGCAGGAGCATTGTCCATTACCAGGAGGCACTAAAGTGGCAATTTATTTTCCAGGAGGTATTTCTTCACACTGGGGCCAAACACTTCATTGAACCAATCAAGGAAAATTTCCCTGGTGACCCATGCCTTATTGTTAGCCTTCCAAAACACACACAAATTAGCCTTGGCAACACTGTACTTCTTGAACACTCTGGGATTTTCAGAGTGATACACGAGTAAAGGCTTCACTTTGAAATCACCACTGGCATTGGCACAAAGCATAAGAGTTAGCCTGTCTTTCATAGGCTTGTGTCCTGGCAGTGCCTTTTCCTCCTGAGTAATGTAGGTCCTCTTTGGCATTTTCTTCCAAAAGAGGCCTGTTTCATCACAATTGAACACTAGTTGGGGTTTGAATTGTTCAGCCTCTATGTACCCCTTGAATTCATGAACAAATTTTTCAGCCGCACATTTGTCAGAACTTGCAGACTCTCCATGCCTTACAACATTGTGTATGCCACTTCGCTTCTTGAAATTTTCGAACCAGCCTTTGCTGGCCTTGAATTCATCAACATCAGCACTCGTTCCAGGACTTTTCTTTATGAGATCGTCATGCAACTGCCTTGCCTTTTCGCAAATTATTGACTGTGTAACACTATCTCCTGCTAACTTTTTGTCTGAGCCACAAAAGCAACAACTTCTCAACTTCTTCGATTATTTGCGATCTCTTTTTCGTTATCATATTCACCCCTTTCGCAACATCAGTGTCCTTGATTTCCTTTTTCTTCAACAAGAGATCATATTTTTCTATGATCTCTTTCTTAACTTCTATTGTGTTTCTCACTTTCTTTACCACAGGGCTGGCACTAGGAGGTTTCTTTGGGCCCATGGTAGCTTATTTAGCAGTTGCAAGCACTAAAATGAATGGAATATTGACAAAATGTATGGTATGAATGCGTGGGTGGCGTGGGTGGTGGTGGTCACTCGCTTGTAAACAATGGCACACTGACACTCAATGTGGTGTTTATGTGCCCAGGTGGTGGGGAGGCCACGTGGACGCATTTCAGACGACTGGAGATTTTTGAGCCAATGGACGATTTTCAAGTCGATTTTTGCAGAAAAAAGTGGATGATTTTCAAATTCGCTGATCTTCACTTTGAGACGATTTTCAAGGGTCCACTGTATGTACACATCACCTTACTTTGGTCTCACACGCCACATAAGTTACTTGGAAAAAAAAATATTGGAAAATACAAGAAACCTTCGAATGGGAGTAAATATAAGTGTACTGGTGAGTGGCATGCACTGCTGTTGCCATATGCAGCTCATTTTCTGCCAACTTTACGCCTCTATATCTTGGTAAATACTGATCACAAAAATTTTTTTTAGGCTTTAAACAATCAGCAAAATAATCCTAACATTTTGGTAAGAAAAAATAATTGTTTTTTTTCGAATATTTCCAGACATAGAATGACAGTTTCAGAAAGGGGCCTCCGACAGTCAAAGGGTTAATGCTTGCATAATATTTACATTACATTGCCTTCAAACATGGTATCTCCACTTCCTGCAGCCTCCTCCTTGCTGCAACATTTAAAGACTATGTCTCACACCCATATAAAAAGTATTAGTACCAATATACAGTACTAATACTGTTGATACAGTCCCCTTTTTCGACTCCAGTGATAAACATTTTTCTTTTCACAGATACCTCAATACTCCATCTCCCTTTTTTTTTATTACATATTCTATGATTCACCTCATCTTTCATAGACACATCTGCTGACACATTCACTCACAAAAAATCAAAATATGGAAGTGATACTGTGTAATACTCAAGAATTTTAAAAATACACTGGAACCTCGGTGTTTGAATGCACTGGTCCTCAAACAAACCAGAGTCCGTACAATTTTGTTAAAAAAAAAAAAAATTAACCCAGCCTTTGAATGTTTTCATGAGCCTGAATGCACCGGCTTGTTTACAATTCAGTTAAGATAAGATAAGATTTCTTCAGATTTTTAACCCCAGAGGGTTAGCCACCCAGGATAACCCAAGAAAGTCAGTGCGTCATCGAGGACTGTCTGTCTTATTTCCATTGGGGTCCTCAATCTTGTCCCCAAGGATGCGACCCACACCAGTCGACTAACACCCAGGTACTTACTTGCTGCTAGGTGAACAGGACAACAGGTGTAGGGAAACATGTCGAAATGTTTCCACCCGCCGGGAATCGAACTCGGGCCCTCTGTGTATGAAGCAAGAGCTTTGCCAGCCAGGCCACAGGGTCACCACCAGCCAGGCCACGGGGTACACAAAAGCCATTTCAAGTGTTTTGAAGTGACATTTTACACTGACCTAACTCTCAAAGACTTTTGGAAGAGTCAGTTCAACATCCTCCAGTGTGTGACGCTAATAATTGAAGCCTGGAAAATACTGTTTTGGATATAAAACTTTTTTGCAATTCAAACACCACCTAGGAACCAATTAAGTTCAAACACTAAGGTTCCACTGTATATCTTTTTTTTCTTATTTTTTTTTTTTTTGCAAAAACATAGTCCAGTATTATACATACCTGGAGATAATTCAGTGTCATCACTAATTTTTTCAAGTCGCTTAGAATAAACCAGATAACCTAAGTAGCCAAATAAGTTCCAAGCAATCGCTGCATATACGAGAGAGAGATTTTTTCTGTAAGGAAATGAAAATGAACATAATTGGTTAATGTGTATCATACTGTGCAATTAACATAGGTATTGTATAATTATTTAGAGGAGGAGGAGATGGCAGAAGTGGTGGTGATGGAGGAGGAGGAGCATGATGATGATTTATATTTAGTAGGTTTAGGGATTTGAATAAGAGCGTAATATGTTGCCTTTTGGTAATGTTTGTGATAATTCTGAGAGCTGCCTTTTGTAAGGTACAACTGGTTTAATGTGTATAGCTGAGGTGGATCCCCAGGCACAGATTCCATAACTGAGGTATAGGTAGATGAGGAAAAAGTAAAGTGATAGCAGTGCGTATCGTGGAGCATTATAATGAATAATGGAGAGTATTCCTACCATCTTAGAAACTTTTGTTGATACATGTTGGATGTGGGTGTAAATTTTAGTTGTCTACTATTAGTCCTAGGAATTTTCATCTTCTTTTTGTGCTATTTAAGTATCATTGATTCTGATATATAAATGTGGACATGGTTTATTCTGGAAAGATACGTATATAGAATGTTTTTTTTTTTCAATACTGAGGGTGAGTTTGTTGGCAATCATTCATATGTGACTTTTTCAGTTCATAATTCACTGTACAATAAAGCTTCACATGTACTGTCACCAATTATAGCAGCATTATTCAATAAATCCATTGAATCTTCTACCTTCCCATCAATTCTCAAAATAGCTAGGGTCACCCCGATCCACAAAGGAGGTGACCAAACTGACTTGAATAATTATAGACCAATCTCAAATTTACCACTGCTTTCTAAAATCTTCGAAAAATTAACTCATAGACAGATCTATTCCTACCTCGTCTCACACAATGTACTCAACCCCTGTCAATTTGGATTCAGGACTAACAAGAGCACAAACGATGCTATAACACACATGTTAGAGTTAATATACACCGCACTTGAGAAGAAAGAAGTTCCGCTGGGAATCTTCATAGACCTACGCAAAGCATTTGATACAGTTGACCATGATTTATTGCTCACAAAATTAGCGCACTATGGTATTAACGGGCACCCCCTCAACTACCTAAAATCGTACCTTAGCAACAGAAGCCAGTACGTGTACACAAATGGAGAGAACTCTTCAACACAACAAATTACAGTCGGAGTCCCTCAAGGAAGTGTCCTGGGGCCACTCCTATTCCTCATTTACATAAACGACCTACCGAATGCATCACAACTACTCAAACCCATATTATTTGCAGATGACACAACATATGTTCTCTCACCCAAATCCAGTCATAGTAGCCAACACTGTTAATGCCGAATTACAGAAAATATCAACATGGATGAAGACAAATAGGCTTACTCTCAATACTGACAAGACCTACTTCATTCAGTTTGGAAACAAAGCTACAAATGTTCCACTTAACATAACGCTCAATGATTCACCCATCACAAGACTCACAGAGGAAAATTCTAGGAATCCACCTTGACAGTAGTCTTAAATTCCAAACACACATACAACAAATTTCCAAGAAAATCTCAAAGACAGTAGGTATATTATCTAAGATACGTTATTATGTGCCACAACCAGCTCTCATTGCACTATATCATTCTCTTATCTACCCTTATCTCACCTATGGAATCTGTGCATGGGGCTCAACAACATTAAATCACCTTAGACCACTCATAACCCAGCAAAAGGCTGCAGTCAGGATAACAACAAATTCCCAATCTAGACAGCATACTCCACCTATATTCAAAACATTAAAACTACTCACCGTAAAAATATTCATACCTATTCATGTGCCTTCTACATACATAAAACTCTACATGCTACTATCAACTCTCCGCTCAAAATTCTCCTCAACAACTTTAATAGGTCCCACGACCATGACACAGATCACTATTTGACATACCCCGAGTCCATACTAACCAATGTAAAAATTCTATGCACATAAAGGGCCCCAGAATCTGGAATTCATTACCAGTAAATATTAAGTTAACCTTGTCGGAAAATCAATTCAAGACTTCTCAAAAATCACCTACTCACCCTATACTAAATACTCATACTGTAACAAACTTTCAAAACCAATGTTATTTTACTAAAGATAATCTCAGTTTTATATTGTCATCCTCCTTAACACTTGTTGCAATTTCATATCATCATATTGTCATTTAAAATAGTATAGTATCATCATTTTGTTAATTTGAGATAAATTATATAACTAGAAGAAACTCAATAAATTTTTCTAGTATTGTTATTATACTAGTATAGCATCAACATATTGTAACTTGAAATAAAATATACAACTAGATTAAACTCAACCAATTTCTCTAGTATTGTCTTTTAATAGTATGTATAATCATATTGTAATTTGAAATAATACATAACTAGAATAAACTCAATCAATTTCTCTAGCATTAAGTACTTAGTGAATAAGTCTTTAGAATAAGCTGCCCCTAATGCCATGGCATGCCAGTGGCTCTCCTTGCATTACAGTTTTATAATTGTAACTACCAATAACAATGTACACTTGTAACATGCATCAAAATAAAAATATTATTATTATTATTATGGTGCTTATTAACAAGGGTCTGAATCTGATATTAAAAAGACTATCATCAGGTGCTGGGTGGTATTAGGTAGGTTACTGAAATAAATTAAGTAAAGATGCTTACTATATGAGGTGTCATTTATCACTACATGTTGTCTGTTACTGAGGTAGGATTGAAAATACATGTACAGTATGTATGTGTAACTGTGTTCTCTAAGATAACAGTGGTTAAGCTTGAGTAGGAGAGTGCTGTAGTTAATAGCACCAAATGCCTTCCGATGATCAATGAAGAGTTCAACAGGATACTTACTTCTCTCGAGTGCCGAATAAACTGAGTACAGTGGAACCCCGAGTTTTGAACGCCTCGGCAATCGAACAAATCAAGTTTCGAACACTTTTTTTGAACAAATTTTGTCCCGCCAATCGAACACGTCCCGCGTTTTGAACAAATGCATACCAGAACTGTTCGCTCAGGTGCTTCCACGCCTCGCCGCACAAGCGCCGTGAGCCAGTCTAGCATTGTTTACACTTGAGTGAACATTACCCTGCACACTCATCCAAACATTTCACAATTAATTAATTGTGTTTGGAGCTTGTTCATTAAGTGCGACTGAAATAAGCTACCCTGGGTCCCAAGAAAGTTCCTAGTGGTACCCCTGTGGTAAAGAAAGTGAGAAACACCATAGACATGAAGAAGGAAATTATACAAAAATACGAGTGGTGTGCGAATTTCTGAGCTTGCCAGGATATATGGCAAAAACAGGTCAACTATCGCTTTTATCCTGGCAAAAAAGGAACAAATCAAGGAAGCTGATGTTGATATGCTAGCCAAAAATAGACCACAAATAGTCGAACAGGTTGAGAAGTTGTTGCTGGTGTGGATCAAGGATAAAGAGTTAGAGGGTGATAGTGTCTGAGACAATCGTTTGTGAAAAGGCAAGGCAGTTGCATGCCGATCTTGCAAAGAAAATGCCTGGTTTGACAGATTTAAGAAGCGTAGTGGCATACACAATGTGGTAAGGCATGGTGAGGCTACCAGTTCAGACAAACGTGCAGCTGAAAAATTCATAAACGAGTTTCAGGCCTACATAAAGACTGAAAATTTGAAACCCGAACAAGTGTTCAATTGTGATGAATTATTATTATTATTATTAATATAATCAAATAGAAGCGCTAAACCACAGGGGTTATACAGCGCTGCAGGTTATTGTAGGATGCAGGGAGAGTGGGTTGTAAGAGGGAGATGGACGATTAGTAGGGTATGGAGTGCAAGATGACGGTGGATAGTGCAGGGATGGAGGGTAGCAAGAGATCGAGGTAGAAGGGACTGAAGGAGGTGCTAGAGGTATAATCTTCAGAGTTTGTGTAGTAAGTCAGTTTCTGTCAAATTGTGATGAAACAGGCCTGTTTTGGAAGAAAATGCCCAACAGGACCTACATTACTCAGGAGGAAAAGGCACTGCCAGGACACAAGCCTATGAAAGACAGGCTAACTCTTATGTTTTGTGCTAATGCTAGTGGGGATTAAAGTGAAGCCTTTACTGGTGTATCACTCGGAAAATTCCAGTGTTCAAGAAACAATGTCGTCAAGAATAGATTGTGTGTCTTGTGGAGAGCTAGTCAGAATGCATGGATCACAAGGAAACTTTTCAGTGAGTGGATCCATGAAGTGTTTGGCCCCAGTGTAAAAAATACCTACAGGAAAAGGATTTGGACCCCAAGTGCCTCCTGTTACTGGACAATGCTCCTGCACATCCTCAAAACTTGGAAGACCTACTGTGTGACGACTTAAATTTTATAAAAGTGAAGTTCTTGCCTCCTAACACCACTCCTCTCCTCCAGCCCATGGACCAGCAGGTCATTTGTAACTTCAAAAAACTCTACACAAAAGCAGTGTTTGAAAAGTGCTTTGAAGTGACCTCGGACACTGAATTGACCCTTAGAGAGTTCTGGAAGAATCACTTCAATATCTACAACTGCATAGGCCTTATAGGTAAGGCTTGGAATGGAGTGACTTCCAGGACTTTGAACTCTGCTTGGAGACCAGTGTGGCCAGGTTGTGTCCTTTAATATACCTTTGAAGAGTTTCAGAGTTTATCTACTCTCTGAGCCCGGCCATGGGCCAGGCTCGTCTGATGCTTGCCTGGTCAACCAGGCCTGTTGG
>WNWK01023222.1:0-31375 GCA_009830355.1 Cherax destructor
AAAGGGGTCAACAGGTGACCCATTTTAAAAATATTATAAACACGTTTGACGGCTGATTAGCAAACACAGACTCACACTTGACGGAGAGTGGTATGGGCGAGGAGGTGTTGGCACCCTGGGTGTTTGTGGCAGCACATGTGTAGTTACCTGCCTGCTTCCTGGACACCTTCTGCAGCACCAGTGAGCGACCCACCACCATCACCCCAGCACTCACGTTCTGGTGCATTTCCACACCCTGCCACACACCAGATGGACTTTTAGTGTTTTTATTTACATTTAAAATTATAAACATCAATGGAACTCTGTAACCTAATCATGATATTTCTTTTATAGAACCAAAGTTTGTTGATTCTTCGTGACGTTTTATCTCACAAGTTGAGTATTATACATGTGGTGATAAGATTTGTGAGATAGACCTTAAAGAAGTCATTAGGCTTATCAGATTAGTAGTAATGACAAGGGCAATGATTTATTTACAGCACAGATTATCCAGCCACTCACATGCATGCACACAAATATACATGAACAAACACACACAGATGCACTTGATCCCTGCAACTACATATATAGTAGTACACACGGACACAAATACATTGTCACACAGAAGCTGTGAATCGGCCCCTGTAACCACATATAGGTGATTATACATATACACTCACACACACAATCACACACACACACACTGGACATCATAGCTCTCACAGAAATGAAGCTCACAGGGAATGATAACAGATGCCATCTTTCCATCGAGATATCAGATCCTGAGGAAAGACAGAGGTAACAGAGGGGGTGGAGGTGGTAATGCTCATAAAAAACAATGTGATTTTGAGGAGGTAGAAAAGGAGACAGAGGAGAAGAGACTACTTAATAGGAACACTCACAGTCTGGAGGTTCCAAGGTGGTAATGGCAGTGATGTATAACCCACCACAGAACAGCAGGAGGCCAAGGCAAAAATATGATGTGAGTAACAGAGCGATGGTTGAAACACTGGCTGAAGTGGCCAGAAGGGCTCATACAAGCGGGCAAAGCTACTGATAGTGGGTGACATAAATCACTAGGCCCAGAAACGTGGAGGCCTAAGATGATGGAGTTGGTACTAGAAAACCTCATGTACCAACACGTATGGGACACTACAAGAGAGAGAGGACAGGGACAGGACGAACCAGAAAGACTGGATCTACTATTCACCTTGAGTAGTGCAGATATTGAGGACATCACATATGAAAGGCCCCTCGGGATCAGTGACCACGTAGTTCTGGGGTTCGAATATATAGTAGAGTTACAGGTGGAGAGGGAAGCAGGAAGGGCAGGACAAATGAAGCCAGACTACAAGAGGGGACTGAACAAGCATAAAAATTCCTACACACGATTCAGTGGGACAGAGAACTGGCAGGGTGGTAAGCAAATGAGATGATGGAATGTGACAACAATATGCAAGGAACTTGAGGAGGTTTGTACCCAAGGGTAACAAATAACGAGAAAGCCAGGATGAGACCTTCGTTCAACCAAAGGTGTAGTGAGACCAAAACCAAAACAATGGAAGTATAGAAGGCAAAGGACCCATGAGAATAAGGAGAGCAGTCGTAGAGCCAGAAATGAATATGCACAGGTAAGAAGTGAGGCTCAACAACAATACAAAATGGCATAGCAGCAAAAAGTCGCATCTGATCCAAAGCTGTTGTACAGCCACATCAGGAGGAAAACAACAATCAAGGACCAGGTAATAAGGCTGAGGAAGGAAGGAGGGAGATCACAAGAAACGACATAGAAGTATGTGAGGTGCTCAACATGAGATTCAAAGAAGAATTCACAAAGGAGACAGAAGAAACTTCAGGAAGACGGAGAGGTGGTGTATACCATCAAGTGTTGGACACAATACATACAGCCGAGGAGGAGGTGGAGGGCTGCTAAGCGAGCTATATATCTTAAAGGCGATGAGGCCGGAAAATATCCTCTATGGGTCCTGAGAGAGGCAGCAGAGGTGCTATGTGTACCACTAACAACAATCTTCAACACATCTATCGAATCAGGGCGCCTACCAGTGTTACTGACATGAGTAGTATGCAAAGTCATGGAGAAGAGTGGAGGACCACCTAAGGACGAATGAGCTTATCAACAACAACCACACGGTTTCAGGGACGGGAAATACTGTGTCACAAACCTACTTGAGTTCTATGACAGTGTGACAGTAGTTAGTCAAGAGAGAGAGAGGGTGGGATAGACTGCGTTTTCTTGGACTGTAAGAAGGCTTTGACACAGTTCCACACAAGAGATTAGTGCAAAAGCTGGAGGACCAGACAGGGATAACAGGGAATACCTGTTGGATCAGGGAATACCTGTTGGGAAGACATCAGGGAGACATGGTACGTGACGAGATGTCAGAGTGGCGCCTGTGACGATCGGAGTTCCATAGGGTCAGTCCTAAGACCGGTGCTGTTTCTGGTATGAACGACATGATGAAATTAATAAACTCAGAAGTGTTTGCAGATGATGTGAAGTTGATGGAAGAATTCAAAGGGATCTGGACCGGCTGCAGGGCTGGTCCAGAAACTGGCTCTTGGAGAGCAATCCCACCAGGAGCAAAGTCATGAAGATTGGGGAAGGGCGAAGACCGCAGATGGTGTACAGTGTAGGGGTCCAGAGACTACAAACCTCACTCAAGGAGAAGGACCTTGGCGTGAGTATAACACCAGGCACATCCCTTGAGGCGCACCTCATCAAATAACTGCTGGAGCATATGAGCGCCTAGCAAACCTAAGAATAACTTTCCGACATCTCAATAAAGAATCTTTCAGGACCCTGAAAGTATGCAGCACCAATCTGGGACCCACACCTAGCCAAGCAAGTAAGGGAATTAGAAAAAGTGCAAAGATTTACAACAAGACTAGTCCCAGAGCTAAGGGACATGTCCTACTAGGAGAGGTAAAGAAAAATCGACCTGACTATACTGGAGGACAGGAGAGATAGGGAGGATATGATGACATAAAGAATACTGATAGGAATCGACAAGGTGGACAAAGACAGGATGTTCCAGAGATGGGACAAAGCAACAAGGGGTCACAATTGGAAGTTGAAGATTCAAATGAATCAGAGATGTTAGGAAGTATTTCTTCAGTCACAGAGTTGTCAGGAAATAGAATAGTCTAGAAAGTGATGTAGCGGAGGCAGGATCCATACATAGCTCCATGATAAATTTCATGGAGCAGGCAGAGTGATCTAGTAGGGACGAGTAAAGAGGCGAGGCAGGAGCTGTGACTCGACCCCTGCAACCACAACTAGGTGAATACACACCCACACACGAAAGCGGTGGTGTACCTAAAAAGAAGCTAGTTCATAGTTGACAGCTAGCATGGTTACAGGGATCAAATATATTTTGTCACAAACCTACTGGAATTTGACGATAGGGTAACAGAATTAAGGCAGAGAGAAAGATGGGTAGATTCTATTTTCTTGGACTGCAAAAAAACTTTTCACACAGTACCGCACAAGAAACTAGTAAGAAAACTAGAGAAAACGGCAGAATAATATGATAAGGGCTACAGTGAACTAAATCATAACTGATAGGGAAAAAACGAGTGATCTGTGATGAAGCGTCGAGTGGGTGCATGTAAGAGTGTGGATCAGAGATCAGTCCTAGGCACGTTCTTGTTTCTAGTTCAAGTGATTGACATGACATAAGGATAGAATCAGAGGTATCCATTTTTGCAATCGAATTAAAACTGAGAAGGATCAGGAAAGGCTTCAAAAGGATCTGGACAGGCTTGGCGTGACAAATAGCTCCAGGAGTTTATCTCCCGAAGTGAAAAGTTCTGAAGCTTCAAGAAAGACAAGAAGACCACAAACGGAGTACAGGATCGAAGGGCAAAGGCTGCAAACCTCTCTCAAGGGGCCACATATCTACTAAATAATTGCTGCAGCGATGCACATGTAAAAATAGCTTTTCAACACCTAGGGAAGGAGTCATTCACGACACAGTGTACGTGTATGTCAGGCACATAAGGTGTATATGATAACAAGGTACAAAATGCTGAGTGGAATTATAAGAAAAATAGGGACAATGATTCAGAGATGCGAAAAACGAACACGAGGGCACAGCTAGAAGTTTAAAAATCAGATAAGTCACAGAGATGTTACGAAGTATTTGTTCAGCCTTATCAGGAAGTGGGTCAAAATGAAAAGTTAAGTGGTAGAGGCAGGATTCATACTTAGCTTAAAGAATAAATATGATAAAGCTTTTGAAGCCAGGAAAGAGTAAACCTAGTAGCGAGCAGCAAAGAGGCGAAGCCTGGAGCTGTTAATCGACCACTGCAGCCACATATAGATGAGGACATATAGGTGGATATAAAACAAACACACACACACACACACACACACACACACACACACACAGCATCACAAACCTACTGGAACTCTGCGACAATGTATCAGAATTATGACAGGAAAGAGTAATGGGTAGACTGCATCTTCTTCGACTGTAAGAAGGCTTTCGACAAAGTACCACACAAGACACTGGTTGAAAAGCTAGAGTAGCAGGCAGAAATAGCAGTGAAAATACTGCAATATATCAGGAAATACCTGTCAGGAAGGAAACAACGTGTGTTGGTACGTGACGAGGTATTAGAGTTGGGTCAAGTGTCGAGTGGGGCTCCAGAAGGGTGGGTCAGTCCTATGCCCGGTGCTGTTCTTGGGTATGTTAATGACATGAGGGAAGGCATAGATTCATAGCTTCCCTGTTCGTAGACAATGCGAAAGTAATGAGGAGAATACAAGTGAACGAGGATCAGGTACGACTTCAATCGTCTCTGGACAGGCTGCAAACCTGGTCCAACACAGACCTCCTGGAGTTTAACCCCAACAAGTGCAAAGTCATGAAGTAAGTGGAACTACAAAGGAGACCGGTAACAGAGTACAGTTTAGGGGGGTCAAAACTGCAAAACTCACTCAACGAAACAGATCTTGATGTGAGCATCAAACCAAGCACATCTAAGGTGCACATCAACGAAATAACCGCAGCAGTATGTGGGCTCCTGGTAAACATAAGAATAAGGCTTCGACATCTAAGTAATGAGTCAATCACAACATTTGAGTATGCAGTACCAGTATTGAACCCACACCTGGTCCAGTAACGACATGAAATTGAAGAAAGTCTGCAACAAGGCTAGTCCCGGAGCTAACATGTATACCCTTAGAGGAGAGGTTAATAGAACTCAACCTGTCGACACTGGATGACATGAGGGATAAGGACGACATGATAACGCATAAAATACTGAGAGGAAGTGACAATATGGACATTGCCACCATGTTTCAGAGACTGGACACAAGAAAAAGGGGACACAACTGAAAGTTAACAACTCAGATGAGTTATAGGGATGTTAGGAAGTATTTCAGACTTAAACTTGTCAGGAAGGGAAACAATCTGAAGAGTGAAGAAGTGGATGCAGGATCCATGCATAGCTCTTGGAGGAGAGAGTGGACCTAGTATCGACTTGCAAAGAGCCTGGGCCAGGAGCTATGACTCGATACCTGCAACCACAAATAGATGAGAACAAGTAGGCGAGTACATACACACATAGTAACAGCAGTGCTCCTTGAATTTAATGTTCTTGTGCCTACCCTAGGATCTAGCAGAGGTCATTGAGAGTGTGTCAGTGAACCACAAGTGAATATAATGATAATAAAGGTCAGAAAAGGGAGGTGAGGACTACAATTTTATAAGACAATTGGCAGAAGCAGTGGGAGGCAGTAGGATCATGTCTAGTGTCAGGCACTTGGAGCTGCCACAAGTGCCCATAATTTAAAAAATACCAAAAGAACAAGGTGTGACCCCAAGACAGGGAGATAAGTGCAAAGTCGGGTAAGATAAGTGACTGACCAGGAAGAGAAAACACGCAGTCAGTGAGAAAGAAAAAAACAAGCAGGAAGAACTAACAGCTAAAAGGCATAATTCATGGCCATTTTTAGCTTTGCCTGTAGCAAGGTCTGTCTCAATAAAATAAGGAAAGAAACGTGAATATCTGGACAGACATGTGCTTATCTTGGTAGTGTTGTTAGTAACAAGAGAGTAAGCCAATGAGCAGACATGTTTCAGAAGACAGATGTTAGACAGGACTTAATAGACAGGTAACAGTAAACAGGTGCTATTTGACAAGCATTAGTAGACAGGTGCTATTTGACAGGCATTAGTAGACGGGTGTTAGTAGATAGGTATTCATCTATTTGTGGTTGCAGGGGTCGAGTAACAGCTCGACCCCTGTGTGGAGAACTCAAGTCATTATTCTCATTCCTTGTAATGAATCATACAAGGCCCACATTCAAAAAGTAACATTCACATTCGCTGCTAGATTCATAAAGATATGGGAAAAGAAGCATCCACGGCATATATTATATGCACAGAAAGAGATGCAGTAGTCATGTTCAGACTCAACCATCACATAAAATACTACATTCATAAAAAAGGATCCTACATTACTAACGTTGAAACTCCAGCTGATTTTAAGTGCATCAGGTCTGGCCTTGATGTGGCAGTCGAAGTAGACATCATCACCCTCCTTGATGTTGTTTAGGTCGAGGGAAGATCCTGCCGCAACCTGAACCTCAGGGGAGTCTGTAAGAAATAAAGAAATATATATATATATATATATATATATATATATATATATATATATATATATATATATATATATATATATATATAAGGTAGTAGGTTGGTAGACAGCAACCACCCAGGGAGGTACTACCGTCCTGTCAGGTGACTGTGAAACAGAAACCTGAAATTGTTTTACATAATGGTAGGATTGCTGGTGTCTTTTTCTGTCTCACAAACACGCTGGATAACAGGTATATCTAGCTACTTCTACTTACACTTTAGGTCACACTACACAGGCATGCACATGCATATATATACATACACACATCTAGGTTTTTCTTCTTTTTCTTAATAGCTCTTGTTCTTTTTATTTTCTCTATTGTCCATGGGGAAGTGGAAAAGAATCTTTCCTCCGTAAGCCATGCGTGTCGTATGAGGCGACTAAAATGCCGGGAGCAATGGGCTAGTAACCCCTTCTCCTGTACACATTTACTAAAAAAGAGAAGAAGAAAAACTTTATAAAACTGGGATGTTTGAATGTGCGTGGATGTAGTGCGGATGATAAGAAAGAGATGATTGCTGATGTTATGAATGAAAAGAAGTTGGATGTCCTGGCCCTAAGCGAAACAAAGCTGAAGGGGTAGGCGAGTTTCAGTGGGGAGAAATAAATGGGATTAAGTCAGGAGTATCTGAGAGAGTTAGAGCTAAGGAAGGGGTAGCAATAATGTTGAAGGACCAGTTATGGAAGGAGAAGAGGAATATAAATGTGTAAATTCAAGGATTATGTGGATTAAAATAAGGGTCGGATGCGAAAAATGGGTCATAATAAGCGTGTATGCACCTGGAGAAGAGAGGAGTGTAGAGGGGAGAGAGAGATTTTGGGAGATGTTAAGCGAATGTATAGGAACTTTTGAACCAAGTGAGAAGTAATTGTGGTAGGGGACCTAAATGCTAAAGTAGGAGAAACATGTAGAGAGGGTGTGGTAGGTAAGTTTGGGGTGCCAGGTGTAAATGATAATGGGAGCCCTTTGATTGAACTTTGTATAGAAAGGGGTTTAGTTATAGGTAATACATATTTTAAGAAAAAGAGGATAAATAAGTATACAAGATATGATGTAGGGCGTAATGACAGTAGTTTGTTGGACTATGTATTGGTAGATAAAAGACTGTTGAGTAGTCTTCAGGATGTACATGTTTATAGAGGGCCACAGATATATCCGATCACTTTTTAGTTATAGCTACAGTGGGAGTAAAAGGTAGATGGGATACAAGGAAAATAGAATCAGTAAGTAAGAGAGGTGAAGGTTTATAAACTAAAGAGGAGGCAGTTAGGGTAAGATATAAACAACTATTGGAGGATAGATGGGCTAGTGAGGGTGTAGGCAATGGGGTCGAAGATGTATGGGGTAGATTTAAAAATGTAGTGTTAGAGTGTTCAGCAGAAGTTTGTGGTTACAGGAGAGTGGGTGCGGGAGGGAAGAAGAGCGATTAGTGGAATGATGATGTAAAGAGAGTAGTAAGGGAGAAAAGTTAGCATATGAGAGGTTTTTACAAAGTAGAAGTGATGCAAGGAGGGAAGAGTATATGGAGAGAAAAAGAGAGGTTAAGAGAGTGGTGAAGCAATGTAAAAAGAGAGCAAATGAGAGAGTGGGTGAGATGTTATCAACAAATTTTGTTGAAAATAAGAAAAAGTTTGGAGTGAGATTAATAAGTTGAGGAAGCCTAGGGAACAAATGGATTTGACAGTTAAAAATAGGAGAGAAGAGTTATTAAATGGAGAGTTAGAGGTATCGGGAAGATGGAGGGAATATTTTGAGGAGTTGTTAAATGTTGATGAAGACAGGGAAGCTGTGATTTCGTGTATAGGGCAAGGAGGAATATCATCTTGTAGGAGTGTGGAAGAGCCAGTTGTGAGCGTGGGGAAAGTTCGTGAGGCAGTGGGTAGAATGAAAGGGGGTAAGGCAGCTGGGATTGATGGGATAAAGATAGAAATGTTAAAAGCAGGTGGGGATATAGTTTTGGAGTGGTTAGTTCTATTATTTAATAAATGTATGGAAGAGGGTAAGGTACCTAGGGATTGGCAGAGAGCGTGTATTGTTCCTTTGTATAAAGGCAAAGGGGACAAAAGAGAGTGCAAAAATTATAGGGGAATAAGTCTGTTGAGTGTACCTGGTAAAGTGTATGGTAGAGTTATTATTGAAAGAATTAAGAGTAAGACAGAAAGCAGGATAGCAGATGAACAAGGGGGCTTTAGGAAAGGTAGGGGGTGTGTAGACCAAGTGTTTACAGTGAAACATATAGGTGAACAGTATTTGGATAAGGGTAAAGAGGTTTTTGTGGCATTTATGGATTTGGAAAAGGCGTATGATAGGGTGGATAGGGGGGCAATGTGGAAGATGTTGCAGGTGTATGGAATAGGAGGTAGGTTACTGAAAGCAGTGAAGAGTTTTTATGAGGATAGTGAGGCTCAAGTTAGAGTGTGTAGGAGGGAAGGGGACTATTTCCCAGTAAAAGTGGGCCTTAGACAAGGATGTGTGATGTCACTGTGGTTGTTCAATTTATTTATAGATGGGGTTGTAAGAGAAGTGAATGCGAGGGTCTTGGCAAGAGGTGTGGGGTTAAAAGATAAAGAATTAAATACAAAGTGGGAGTTGTCACAGTTGCTTTTTGCTGATGACACTGTGCTTTTGGGAGATTCTGAAGAGAAGTTGCAGAGGTTGGTGGATTAATTTGGTAGGGTGTGTAAAAGAAGAAAATTGAAAGTGAATATAGGAAAGAGTAAGGTGATGAGGATAACAAAAAGATTAGGTGACGAAAGATTGGATATCAGATTGGAGGGAGAGAGTATGGAGGAGGTGAATGTATTCAGATATTTGGGAGTGGACATGTCAGCAGATGGGTCTATGAAGGATGAGGTGAATCATAGAATTGATGAGGGAAAAATGGTGAGTGGAGCACTTCGGAGTCTGTGGAGACAAAGAACTTTGTCCATGGAAGTAAAGAAGGGAATGTATGAGAGTATAGTTATACCAACACTCTTATATGGGTGTGAAGCATGGGTGATGAATGTTGCAACGAGGAGAAGGCTGGAGGCAGTGGAGATGTCATGTCTGAGGTCAATGTGTGGTGTGAATATAATGCAGATAATTCGGAGTTTGGAAATTAGGAGGAGGTGCGGGATTACCAAAACTATTATCCAGAGAGCTGAGGAGGGGTTGTTGAGGTGGTTCGGACATGTAGAGAGAATGGAACGAGACAGGATAACTTCGAGAGTGTATAAATCTGTAGTGGAGGGAAGGCGGGGTAGGGGTCGGCCGAGGAAAGGTTGGAGGGAGGGGGTAAAGGAAGTTTTGTGTGCGAGGGGCTTGGACTTCCAGCAAGCATGTGTGAGCGTATTTGATAGGAGTGAATGGAGACAAATGGTTTTTAATACTTGACGTGCTGTTGGAGTGTGAGCAAAGTAACATTTATGAAGGGATTCAGGGAAACCGGCAGGCCGGACTTGAGTCCTGGAGATGGGAAGTACAGTGTCTGCACTCTGAAGGAGGGGTGTTAATGTTGCAGTTTTATAACTGTAGTGTAAAGCACCCCTCTGGCAAGACAGTGATGGAGTGAATGATGATGAAAGTTTTTCTTTTTCGGGCCACCCTGCCTTGGTGGGAATCGGCCGATGTGTTAATAAAAATAATAAAAATAATATATATATATATATATATATATATATATATATATATATATATATATATATATATATATATATATATATCGTGCCGAATAGGTAAAATTGGTCAATTAGCAATAACTCTTTAAAATTGAGTCATTTCTAAAAATCTTTTATACGTTTAAACATATATTTTTTTAATTTTTCTTAAAGTAAAAATAAGTAATTTTGTAGCAAAAGAGCCTTAGAAAACTTACCTAACCTTATTATAAGAAGCGCAATTTAATTTAGTATAATCCAAGTAAATATATTTTACATAATTTAACAATAATTTAATAAACAAACACAATGAAATATATATTTTCCCGTTAGGTTTAGAATGATTTTTGCGAAATTATTGCATGCACAAATTTTTGCTTGCCTTATTCGGCAATAAGAGCGTTGGCATTTAAGTCCAAATCGCAAGTTCTACCTATTTGACACGACATATTGCAGAGGCGCTCAGACGTCCCTCCACACTACCCATATCCCAAACTCCTCCTTTAAAGTTAAGGCATTGTACTTCCCATTTCCAGAACTCAAGTCTGGCTAATCGGTTTCCCTGAATCCCTTCACAAAATATTACCCTGCTCACACTCAAACAGGTCGTCACGTCCCAAAAACCATTCACTCCTATCTAACACGCTCACGCACGCTTGCTGGAAGTCCAAGCCCCTCGCCCACAAAACCTTCTTAACTCCCTCCCTCCAACCTTTTAGACCACTACTCCGCCTTCCTCACCCTACAGATTTATACACTCTCTAAGTCATTCTGCTTCGTTTCATTCTCTGTAAGTGACTAAGCCACCTCAACAACCCCTCTTCAGCCCTCTGACTAATACTTTTAATAACTCCATACCTCCTAATTTCCACACTACGAATTCACTGCAAAATATTTACACCACACATTGCCCCTAGACAGGACATCTCCACTGCCTCCAGCCGCCTTCTCGCTGCAGCATTTACAACCCATGCTTCATACCCATATACGAGTGTTGGTACCACTATACTTTCATGCATTCCCTTCTTTGCCTCCATAGATAAAGTTTTTGGTCTCCACAGATACCTCAACGCACCACTCAACTTTTTTCCTCCATCAATTTTATGGTTAACTTTATGCTTCATAAACCCATCCGCTGACAAGTCAACTCCCAAATATCTGAAAACATTCACTTCTTCCATACTCCCTCTCTCCAATGTGATTTCCAATTTTTCTTTATCTAAATAGTTTGATACCCTCATCATCTTACTCTTATCTATGTTCACTTTCAACTTTCTACCTTTACACACCCTCCCAAACTCGACCACTAATCTTTGCAACTTTTGTTTAGAATCCCTAAAAAGCACAGTATCATCAGCAAAAAGTAACAGTGTCAACTCCCATTTTGTATTTGATTTTCCATAATTTAATCCTACCCTTCTCCCCAACAGCCTAGCATTTACTTCTTTTACAACCCCATCTATAAAGATGTTAAACAACCATGGTGACATTATGCAGCCCTGTATAAGACCTACTTTTACTGGGAAGTAATCTCCCTCTCTCCTACACACCCTAACATTAGCCTCACTATCCTCGTAAAAACTCTGTACAGCATTTAGTAACTTACTACCTATTCCATACACTTATTATTATTATAATCCAAAGAAGCACTAAACCACAAGGGTCATACAGCATAGAAGGGCAGGGCAGGATGCAGGGATATTAGTAATAGGGAGAGGGATGATTATTAGGTTATGGAGTGCAGCGAGGCAGTGGATAGTGCAGATATAGAGGGTAGCAAGAGAATGAGGTAGGAGGGACTGAGGTAAGTGCTAGAGGTATCATCTTCAGAGTTTGTGTAGGAAATCAGTTGCTGTCAAAAAGTCAATGAGAGTGCCTGAATTAAAGGAGGGTCCATCAGCAAGAAGGGAAGGTAAAGAAAGGGCAGCAGAGCGAAGAAGACGTTGGAGGTAAATTCTGCGTGCTCGTTGATAGAGTGGGCAGTCCAAGAGTATGTAGCTAACGGATAAAGGAACCTGACAATTCTCACAGAGAGAGGCAGGGAGCCTCTCCATGAGATACCCGTGAGTAAGACGAGTGTGGCCGATGCGAAGACGTGAGAGTGTAGTCTCCCAACCTCGACATTGGTGACAAGAAGAAGGCCAGAAACGTATACTCGGTATAATAGAATGAAGTTTATGTAGCAGATCAGACAAACGTTGTTGCCAATGGGTGCGAAGGTGGGTAGCAATGACAGCAAAATAGTCCGTGAATGGAACACTTCTATATGAAACTGGAAGGTCATGTACTGCTGATCGCGCAGCAGTGTCTACCTGTGAATTGCCCTGTACGTCAACATGACCAGGGACCCAAGAAAAAATAATATCCTTGTGTTTGCTAGAGATAGGGCATAACCAAAGTTAGATACGAAGAATTAGGGGGTGAGGTGTATCAAATTTTCGTATTGCCTGTAAAGCATTAAGGGAGTGTGAAACGACCACAAAAGGTGACACAGGCATAGATGCAATATGGATAAGTTCTACAAGAATGGCATACAATTCAGCCGTAAAAATGCTAGCCGAGGATAATAAATGCCCTCGCACGACACTGTCCGGAAACACTGCTGCGAATTCGATGCCATCAGAAGACTTAGAACCATCGGTGTACACTGCGATGGCATGAGAATGAGAGCGAAAGTGGTCTAGAAAAAGAGAGCGAGAAGCCGCCGTAGGAAGTTGGGCTTTCGCGCATGACAGTGGAAAAGAACAGACACGAACAGCAGGAACTTCCCAAGGAGGTAGGGAAAAGTGAGATACCACATGAACATAGAAAGGCGGTACCTGAAGAGAAGACAAGAGTGAATGTAGGCGAAGAGAAAAGGGAAGAATTAAACAGGGGCGACGAACAAATAAAGAGTGTCTACTAACATCAGTGACTATCCTATATATGGAAGGATTGCGGAGGTCATGAGAGCGAACATAATAGCGAAGGCAATGTGCATCACGGCGATCGGAAAAGGATGGAATGTTCGCTTCTGCATAGAGGCTCTCAACCGGTGAAGAACGAAAGGCACCGAGGCATAAACGCAATCCCTGGTGATGGATGGGATTAAGGCTAGAGAGAGTAGCAGGAAAGGCCGCCGAAGGAGAGTTCTACGATCAGCCCCCCATGAAAGATGAGCGAAGGTTTTAAGGAGGTTCAGCTGGCTATGAAAAGTTGCCTTCAGAGAAGTAACATGAGGTTTCCAGGACAATCGACGGTCAAACAGAAGGCCGAGAAACCTGACCGTATCATGTTCTGGGATACGCGAGCCGTATAGGTACAATGGATGATCAGAGACCACTGAACGTCTAGTGAAAGTAATTTGGTGAGTTTTACTACTAGAAAATTTAAACTCATGAGCAGTGGCCCAATTGGAAACACGGTTGATCGCATGCTGGAGCGAAACTGCAATGAGGTGACAGTCATCGCCCGCACAAACTATAGCAAAGTCATCAACATAAAGCGATGACCATATATTGAATGGGAGTATAGATGCCAGATCATTTATAGCAAGGAGAAAGAGTGTTGTGCTCAGAACACATCCCTGGAGGACACCTTCAGCTTGGACGAAGTTCGGGGAAAGCATATTATTAACCCGGACACGGAAATGTCTTTCAGTTAAGAAGGCCTTAAGGAAAAATGATAGATTGCCTCAGAGGCCTAAGGAGTGGGCCTTGGCAAAGATATTATACCTCCAAGTTGTGTCATATGCCTTCTCAAGGTCAAAAAAGATGCCGATAACCGAGTGGTTATTGGTAAAGCCATTGCAAATATACGTATCCAAGCGCAGTAATGGGTCAATGGTAGAACGGCCCTTACGAAAGCCATATTGACTAGTGGAGAGACTACTGTGCGTCTCTAAATACCACATCAAACGTCTATTAAGCAGACGTTCCATCACCTTGCAAACTGCACTGGTAAGAGCAATGGGACGGTAGTGGGAGGCATCATGTCCCGTAGCACCCGGTTTGCGGTAAGGTAGAACAATAGCTGATTTCCACAGCTGGGGAAGAACTCCTTGTGACCATATAAGATTAAATAGTCGTAAGAGGATTGTAAGGGCGGACTGATGTAAATGCTGTAGTATACGAATATGTATGCTGTCAGGGCCAGCCGCCGACGATCGGCAAGCGGAAAGTGTTGCCTCCAGTTCCAGAAGGGTAAAAGGGCACATTATAAGATTCTTCTCGGAGAGAAGAAAAGTTTAAGGGCTATAACGTGCTGGCAGACTTAGAAGAAAGAAACGAGGGACATAGATGGAGCCCATGAGAAATACAATCCAGATGATTACAAATTTAGGTGGCAACGGCAAGAGGGTTTGCTATATCGACACCGGCAACCCGTAGAACAGGAGCCGGGTCGGGGAAGAATTTACCGCTCAGTTTCCGTACCTTTTTCCAGACTGCACTCATCGAGGAAGCTGAAGTGATGGTAGAAACGTAATCCCGCCAGCAAGTGCATTTAGCCTTACGGATGACACGGCGAGCAATTGCTCTCTTCTGCTTAAAATCAAGGAGTCTCTCTGTGGTTCTGTTGTACCGATACCTGCCCCATGCAGCGCGTTTCAAACGTACTGCCCGAGCACAAGTAGGAGACCACCAAGGCACGCACTTCTGAGGATGCTTGCCCGAGGTTTCGGGTATCGAATGTGAAGCTGCATTTAAGACAGAGGTCGAGAAGAGGTGTAAAACGTCATCAATGGAGGACGAGGAAGGAGCCTCATGAAAAGCAGTAAAATGCCTATAAAGTTCCCAATTCGCCCGATCAAATTGCCAGCTTGGGCTACGAGGAGGTGGAGAATATGAAGAAGTAAGGATGATTGGAAAATGATCGCTGTCATGCAAGTCAAGGAGGACAGACCAGGTGAAGTCGAGGACAGTTGAGGAAGAGCAGACTGAGATATCGATGGAAGAGAAAGAGTGAGTTCGAGGATCAAAATGGGTGGGAGTACCCGTATTTAAAACATGGAGGGGGAGAGAAGCAAGAAATGCCTCCAACTGAATGCCGCGGGAGTCACATTTTCCCCCAGAGAAAATGGTGGGCATTAAAATCGCCAAGGAACAGAAGGGGTGGCGGTAAGGAAGAAGCCAGAAAGGCAACATCTGGGATAGACAATGCCCGAGATGGAGAGAGATACAAAGAACAGTGTATACCACTTATTCAAGTGGATACAGGCTGCAGTGTAATGTAGAGAAGTATGAACAAAGAGCTGACGGTATGGAATACCAGTGCGTATAAGACCACTTTCATTAAAGGTTCCATCGGAAAAAGGATCCTATGAATATAATAAATCATAGCCTGAGAAGGGATGGAAAAGAGCAGAGTGTAATTTGGGTTCTTGTAAACAAACACCAACAGGGTAAAACTGGGAGAGCAACACCTGAAACTCACCCCTGTTACCCCTGAGGCCGCGGATATTCTACTGTAAATAAGCCATGATTTACGAAGAGAAAGATACAAGAAAGCCGAAGGTAGAGGTATCTACGGACTAGTAGGGTTAGAAAAGTCCACGTGTGGAGGCAGCGGAAGACTTGTAACCAGCGAAGGATTGGAATGCTGCGAAAGAAGGTGTGTAGACGGAGAGGAGAGAGGAGGCGGAACCAGAGGTGGAGTGGTGTCCATCAACCTTTGAGTCTCTGCAATATATTCTGAGATAGCTTCTAGTGTTTCAGAGGACAAAGACACAGGATGTGGGACCACATTAGAGATAGGAGGAGGAGGAGGGTGAGCAACAATCAGGGAGACTATGGACTGTACTAAAGTAGGGGGTGAGGAAATGGAAGAGTAAACTGTCGAAGGGACTTGGGAGGGGACAGGAGTGGAAGCGACCTGGGAGGGGGCAGTCGAGGAAGAAACTTGAGAGGGGACAAGGGGATGAAGATATTGAATGAGGAGGATGAACCTCCACACACGTTTCAGAACTAGTTAGAGGTGAGGAACCAGGCACAGAAACTGGGAAGGATAAATGTGCAGGTTGGAGAAGGGAAGGAGGGGTGAGAGGAGAGTTTAACAATGGGGATTTTTTGGTGGACTTCTGAGAAGGAGAGGGGCGATGAGGAGGAGGTGTTGGACGATGGCATGTAGACACAGAACTGTGCGAGTGAGTAGAGGTAGAGGCGAGAACAGAATGGGGTGCCGAGGTAGGGACCTCGGAGCCCAGGACAGCAAAAGAATTCGAGACAGAGGTGACTGAGGACTGGGTGACCACAGAGGAAGCTGCGAGAGTTGGGACCCGAGAAGTGGGGGGACGTTTAGCAACGCGAGAATAGGAAATACGGGGAAGTCTCCCTTGAAGGCGTAGATGAGAGAGCCATAGCATATGGGAAACCTTCTGCCTCTGAGACAGCGGATTTCACACTCATTTAAGTAAATTTAACAACGGCGAGAGTAAGATGGGTGCGCCTCACAACAATTAAGGCAAGAGGGAGGTAGACTACAAGAAAGATTGGCATGGTCGTCGGCACCACAGACTGGGCATTCGGCCATGGACCTTCAATATTTTGCCGGGTGACCAAAATGCCAGCAGTTTCTACTTGTGGTGTAGGGATCACCTTACGAACTTGTAAACGGTGTCCCGCAATGTAGACCGAGGGTGGAAGTTCACGGCAGTCAAATGTTAAACGAGCTATATTGCAAGGATATCGTCTTCGCCTACGGGCAGGGAGGAAAAAAGTGTCAACTTTGTCACCACAACATGTCTGGAAATACTGTTGGACAATGGTGTGGTATAGAATGACAGTACCACTACAAGAATTGAGAGAATGATGTTTTTCAACAGTGATTGCAATAGCATCTATGGTCGTAAGGAGAGGAAGATCGCGAGCTTTCCAGCATTCTGGACTGTGATGATGCGAGTGCCGCTCTTGAGAGCGTGAAATGAGATATCTTTACCCACGTGGCATAGAAGAGCCTTACAAATACTATGATCGGAAAGATAGGCAGTAGAAGTCGGTCTCAGAGTAAAAAAAAACTTAGTCCATTGTGTAGTTTGAAACAAAGTGTTTAAGGGGAGTGTGTGATGAGCTGGTCGTTTTTGAGCTGAGTGAGAACGAAGCGACGAAGTATCATCATGTAAGGGTCTTGGGTGTTTAGATGTGGGACCTTAGTTGGTCCGATGTGGGATGGGTGAGCAACCCCAAAATTGCCGCACCGTAGAGGGAGAAGCCGGAAGCATAGTCAAAGAAGAGCGAAGGTCAGACGTATCAAAAGGGCCAGTCGGAACACTGGTACCTGAAGCAGGTGACAAACCGGCACCAGCAAGAGGTACAGGGGCATTGGAAGTGTCCAAAGAGTGGTGCAAGAATGAGGCAGGGTCAGAACAGGGTGCGGTATCAGGAAGGGGCCCGGGGGTAGTAGATTCGCGGAGTGATACGTATATGGTTAGGTTACTTCTTTCTTTTTGTTTAAAAAAAAAAAAAAAAAAAAGGGGGGAACGTGGAGGAATAGCTCCTAGGATGAATGAGAGGGGCTTGAATCTCCCTCCGTGCCCAAGAGGACCTCAGCACCGCAATTAGTGCAGATGCTGCATGGAACCCGTGCCATACCCTACCCTTCATGCCAGTAAACCAGCAATCCGGGATAGCAACCTCACAGCCACCGAGCCATCTCGGCGGACAAAAGAGAGGGCGGACGGATACCCGCCACAAAGCATACCTCCTTCGGCCACCACCCCCGGAATCCGAAAGGTGCCCTCCAGAGATACCCCCATCGCCCAAAAGACACCCAAAGCCACACCCCGGGAGACCGGAGAGGGATCGGGACATCCTCAGGCGATCCAGATTCCACGGCAAACTACACCACCGCCAAGGACCTCAACGGAATGGGATGAACCACGGTACCCTTCCCCCTACCTAGGAACCAGAATGCCAGTGAAGAGAATCCCAAAGGCTGAAAACGGGAAGGGAATAAGGGAGGGATGAGGAGGAGGAGGAAAAGGAAAAAGGGAGGATGGGGAAGATGAGATAGGGGAGGGGGATTGGGATTGGACCAAGAGGTCCAGTTCCTCAGACCGAAAACCTCTTTACCACATCAAGGAACCCCCCTTAAAGAGGGGTCACTACTAGTGTATGTGTATGTGGGTGGTTTTTTTTGTTTGTTTGTTTGTTTTGTTTTTTGTGAGTGTGCGCACTAGTGAGTATATTTTACAAATAAGCTTCGTATATTTTTCATGCTCCACAACACATCTTTATCAGTTATGGCATTTCAAAATGTCAGTGTTATTGACGCAGTGGCACTTAGTGCTAATACAGTGGTATATCTATTTACGAGCACCTCCCAACTCTAACAATTATGTAAGTGTTTTTTTGTAGGTGCTTTTGTAAGTGTACTTTTGGGGGTCTGAAATGGATTAACCAAATTTTCATTATTTCTTATGGGAAAAAATTCCTTCGGTATCGGCACTTGAATAGCCGACTGGAACGAATTTTGCTCGTAAGTAGAGGTACCACTGTATATGTTCTCATTCATATACAGTTGATAAAATATGTAGATAATATACGCTGTCTGATGAATACTTTTCACTCCAGCTGCTCATAACTGTGTACACATAACATAGCTCACTCCAGCTGCTGATAACTGTGTACACATAACATAGCTCACTCCAGCTGCTCATAACTGTGTACACATAACATAGCTCACTCCAGCTGCTGCTAACTGTGTACACATAACATAGCTCACTCCAGCTGCTCATAACTGTGAACATAAGAACATAAGAAAGGAGGAACACTGCAGCAGGCCTGTTGGCAAGTCCTTCACATTCCAACCCACTAACAGAATATTTGTTCAACCCAATTTTCAATGCTACCCAAGAAATAAGTTTTGATAATTTTATTTACTCATGTGCAATTCCCACTCAAATCCAACCACTCTCACTCATGAATTTATCCAACCTAAATTTGAAACTACCCAAGGTCCTAGCTTCAATAACCCTACTAGGAAGACTTCCACTCATCAACTACCCTATTTCCAAACCAATACTTTCCTATATCCTTTCTAAATCTAAACTTATCTAATTTGCTAAACTTATCTAATTTGTGTACACATAACATAGCTCACTCCAGCTGCTCATAACTGTGTACATAAACATAGCTCACTCCAGCTGCTCATAACTGTGTACATTAACATAGCTCTACATTGTTATCAGTAAGCTGCCGCCAACCACTAATCTTCTTAAATGTGTTTTTATCCACATAATCTGGATCAGCTGTCAGATTCCCGCCAAGAGGGAGAGTAAACAATGATTTTACAGTGTATATTAACGGCCGCCTGGGCGCCAAGGCTCTGCTTCCCAGCTCATTGATTTACTTGTGTCTCTTCCTTTATCAGCTTCATTTTCCTTTTTAAAACTCTAATCTATAAAAAAAAATCATAATTCTGTTTATTTATTTTAGTCAGTTTTAATTTTCCAGTTAAAATAATTCATAAATTGTTTACTGGAGCCTGGTTGTTTTCTTCCTTGGAGTCTTTGAGTGATTCCTGGAGAATGCCTCATGTACTCAGATTCAAGTGAACAATGCTATTGTATTTTGGTTAACAGAATCTTCGGGTTGCTTTTGAGTTTCGTGAGAGCCACTGTGCAAATTTCCGTCGTGAAGTTTTGCAATTACTTCATAATGTCACTGTAGCGTCGTCAGGGAAAGGACGCCATAATTATGTATATATTTCTTTTTCATCTAATTTTAAATTTCGATGCTTTATATTATTTGTCATATATGTAGCCTATATACGAATGTTGGATGTAACAATTACACTTCACACTGTGCTCACTGAAGGAGAATTTGGTTGGGTGTTGTCGCTGCAAACTTTCTACCCACTTGTTACATTTTTGGCGCGAGTATTAAGCGGGTAGGATTCACCTGATGTTGCGTCTGGAGAGACTACTGCTACTTTAGCTCTTTCTCACTTTCACTCTCTCTTTCTCTATCTCTCTCTCTCTTTCACAGACACACACACACATACAAGACAAAGGACTTGGGAAAACAGGGAGCATGGATAAGGAGAGTGGCCAAGCGGCAATGCGAGAATGATATAGCATCAAAAGCCAAATCTGACCCAAAGATGTTATGTAGCCGCATTAAAAGGAAAATAAAGGCCAAGTGATCAGGCTGATGAAGGAAGGAGGGAAGCTCACAGGGAGCGACCTGAAGGTATGTACGGAGCTCAGCTCAAGATTCAGGGACGTATTCACAATGGAGACTGAGGCTTCTAGCATACCGAGAGAGAGTAAGGGTGCACCAGCAAGTGGTAGGCACACTGCACACATCCGAGGAGGATGCCAATAAACTGCAAGATAAGCTAGACACCTTGAAGGCGGTGGACCTAGATAACATCTCTCCATGGGTCTTGAGAGAGGACCCATGGATATTATTGTAAGTAGCACTATGTGTGCCACTTACAATAATCTTCAATAAATCTACTGAAACTGGTCAACTGCCTGAGGTGTGGCTGACATGTATAGTATGTAAAATCATGGAAAAGATTATAAGGAGAAGAGTGGAGGAGCACATAAAGGAATGGGCTCATACATGACAACCAGCAGGGCTTCATGGAAGGGAAATCCTGCATCACAAACTTCCTGGAGGTCTAAGACAATTTAAAAGTAAGGCAGGAGAGAGGAAAGGGTTGATTGCATATTCTCGGAGTGTAAGAAGAATTTCGATAATGAAACACAGAAGAGACTGATTGAAAAGTCAGATGAGCAGGCAGGAATATCAGCGATTTCTGCAGTGGATCAGAGAATACCTAACAGGAAGGAAACAACGTGTGTTGTTGCGTGACGAGGTGTCAGTCTGTGCAAGTGTCGTATGGGGTTCCAAAAGAGTCAGTGCTATGTCCGGTCGTGTTTCTAGTGTATGTGAATGACGTGACAGAAGGGATAGATTCAGAGGTGTTCCTGTTTGCAAATGATGTGAAGCTAATGAGAAAAATACAAGCAGACGAGGATTAGGTAAGCCTACCAGGATATCTGGACAGACTGCAAGCCTTGTCCGACAAATGGCTCCTGGTGCTGAACCCCAGTGCAAAGTCATGAAGTTTGGGGAAGGACAAGGAAGGATTTCTTCAGTCAAAGAGTTATCAGGAAGTGGATTATTATAATCATGGGGTGGCGCATGTGGGGGGGATAGAAGGTAATCAGGGTCAATTCAGGGAACTGGAGCACAGATCCAATTCCCCTAGATCAAGAGCCCCTCACTAGCGTCAAGGAACCTCCCTTGAGGGGATCAGGAATTGGAATCCGGAGAGTGATGTAGTGGGTTCAATTCCCGGCGGGGCCGAAACATTTCGAAGTGTTTCGTTACACACACAGACATACATACAACAGGCCTAGTGTCTAATCGACATGTGCCTAGGACAAAATGGTAACACACACACACACACACACACACACACACAGGGCGCCTGTGAAGAGCGGGTGCCACAGGGGTCAGTTTTAGGACCAGGATGTTCCAGAGATGGGACACAGAAATAAGGGGTCAAAATTGGAAGTTGAAAATTCACCCGAGTCAAAGGGATGCTAGAAAGTACTTCTTTAGTCAGAGTTGTCAGGAAGTGGAAAATTCTGACAAGTGACGTAGTGGAGGCAAGAACCATACATAGTTTTAAAACGAGGATTAATAAAGCTCATGGAACAGGGAGAGAGATGACCTAGTAACGATCAGTGAAGAGGCGGGAACAGAGGCTATGACTACACCCCTGCAACCACAAATAGGTGAGTACACACACACACACACACACACACACACACACACACATACACACACACATTACATAGTAGGGATGCTACAGTCTGGAGGTCCCAAGGTGGTAATTGCAGTGATGTATAACCCACCACAGAACAGCAGGAGGCCAAGGCAAGAGTATGATGAGAGTAACAGAGCGATGATTGACACACTGGCAGAAGTGGCCAGAAGGGCTCGCGCGAGCAGGGCGAAGCTCCTGATCATGGGTGACTTCAACCATAAGGAAATTGATTGGGAGAACTTGGAGCCACATGGGGGCCAAGAAACGTGGAGGGCTAAGATGCTGGAGGTGGTACTGGAAAATCTCATGTACCAACACGTAAGGGACACTACCAGAGAGAGAGGAAATGACGAACCAGCGAGACTGGACCTAGTATTCACCCTGAGTAGTGCAGATATTGAGGACATCACACATGAAAGCCCCCTTGGGGCCAGTGATCATATGGTTCTAAGTTTCGAATACATAGTAGAGTTACAAGTGGAGGGGGAAGCAGGAAGGGCTGCATAAATGAAGCCAAACTACAAGAAAGGTGACTATGTGGGCATGAGGAACTTCCTGCACAGAGTTCAGTGGGACAGAGAGATGGCAGGGAAGTCAGTAGACGAGATGATGGAATATATGACAACAATTTGCAAGGAAGCTGAGGAGAGGTTTATACCCAAGGGTAACAGGAGAAGCGAAAAAGACAGGATGAGCCCATGGTTCACCCAAAGGTGCAGGGAAGCCAAAACCAAGTGTGCAAGGGAATGGAAGAGGTACAGAAGGCAAAGAACCCCGGAGAATAAGGAGAGCAGTCGTAGAGCCAGAAATGAATATGCACAGATCAGAAGGGAGGCCCAAAGACAGTACGAGAATGACATAGCAGCGAAAGCCAAATCTGACCCAAAGCTGCTGTACAGCCACATCAGAAGGAGAACAACAATCAAGGACCAGGTGATCAGGCTGAGGAAGGTAGGAGGGGAGGTCACAAGAAATGACCGGGAAGTGTGTGAGGAGCTCAACATGAGATTCAAAGAGGTGTTCACAGAGGAGATAGAAGGGCCTCCAGAAAGGAGGAGAGGTAGGGTACACCATCCAGTGCTGGACACAATACACACAAATGAGGAGGAAGTGAAGAGGCTACTAAGCGAGCTAGATACTTCAAAGGCGATGGGGCCGGATAACATCTCTCCATGGGTCCTGAGAGAGGGAGCAGAGGAGCTATGTGTACCCCTAACAACGATCTTCAACACATCTATCGAAACAGGGCAACTACCTGAGGTTTGGAAGACAGCAAATGTAGTTCCAATTTTTAAAAAAGGAGACAGGAACGTAGCACTAAACTACAGACCAGTGTCACTGACATGTATTGTATGCAAGGTCATGGAGAAGATAGTCAGGAGAAGAGTGGTGGAGCACCTAGAAAGGAATGAGCTTATCAACGACGGCCAACACGGGTTCAGGGACGGTAAATCCTGTGTCACAAACCTACTGGAGTTCTACGACTGGGTGACAGCAATAAGGCAAGAGAGAGGGGTGGGTAGATTGCATATTCTTGGATTGTAAGAAGGCGTTTGACACAGTTCCACACAAGAGATTAGTGCAGAAGCTGGAGGACCAGGCAGGGGTAACAGGGAAGGCACTACATTGGATCAGGGAATACCTGTCAGGAAGACAGCAGCGAGTCATGGTACGTGGCGAGGTGTCGGAGTGGGCGCCGGTGACGAGCGGGGTTCCACAGGGGTCAGTCCTGGGACCAGTGCTGTTTCTGGTATTTGTGAACGACATGACGGAAGGAATAGACTCCGAAGTGTCCCTGTTTGCAGATGATGTGAAGTTGATGAGAAGAATTCAATCGGACGAGGACCAGGCAGAACTACAAAGGGATCTGGACAGGCTGCAAGCCTGGTCCAGCAACTGGCTCCTGGAGTTCAACCCCACCAAGTGCAAAGTCATGAAGATTGGGGAAGGGCAAAGAAGACCGCAGACGGAGTACAGCCTAGGGGGCCAGAGACTGCAAACCTCAATCAAGGAAAAAGATCTTGGGGTGAGTATAACACCAGGCACATCTCCTGAGGCGCACATCAACCAAATAACTGCTGCAGCATATGGGCGCCTAGCAAACCTAAGAACAGCATTCCGACATCTTAATAAAGAATCGTTCAGGACCCTGTACACTGTGTACGTTAGGCCCATATTGGAGTATGCAGCACCAGTTTGGAACCCACACCTAGCCAAGCATGTGAAGAAGCTCGAGAAAGTGCAAAGGTTTGCAACAAGACTAGTCCCGGAGCTAAGGGGTATGTCCTACGAGGGGAGGTTAAGGGAAATCGACCTGACGACACTGGAGGACAGGAGAGACAGGGGAGACATGATAACAACATATAAGATACTGAGAGGAATTGACAAAGTGGACAGAGACAATGTTCCAGAGATGGGACACAACAACAAGGGGACACAGATGGAAGTTGAAGACTCAGATGAATCACAGAGATGTTAGGAAGTATTTCTTCAGTCACAGAGTTGTCGGGAAGTGGAATAGTTTAGGAAGCGATGTAGTGGAGGCAGGCTCTATACATAGCTTTAAGCAGAGGTATGATAAAGCTCATGGCGCAGGGAGAGTGACCCAGTAGCGGCCAGTGAAGAGGCGGGGCCAGGAGCTTTGACTCGACCCCTGCAACCACAACTAGGTGAGTACAACTAGGTGAGTACACACACTCTGGCGGAGGTGGCAAGGAAAGCGCACATGAGCAGAGCGAAGTTACTGGTCATGGGCGATTTCAACCACAGGGAGATCGACTGGGAGAACCAAGAACCACGTGGGGGTCCAGAAACTTGGAGAGACAAGATGATGGACGTGGTACTGGAAAACCTGATGCACCAACATGTCAGGGACACGACCAGAGATAGAGGAGAGGATGAACCAGCAAGACTGGACCTAGTATTCATCCTGAACAGCTCAGATATTGAAGACATAACACTCGAGAGCCCCCTGGGAGCCAGCGACCATATGGTGCTGAGCTTTGAGTACATTGTAGAGCTACAGGTGGAGAGGGAAAATGGCACTGAAAGAGGCAAACCAGACTTTAAAAGAGGAAACTACACGGGCATGAGGAATTTCCTGCAGGGGGTTCAGTGGGAAAGGAAAATGGAAGGACAGTCAATAAATGAAATGATGGAATACGTAGGGGCAAAGTGCAAGGAGGCAGAGGAACGGTTTATACCCAGAGGAAAAAGTTTAAATGGGAAGGCCAGAAAGAGCCCCTGGTTTACCCAGAGGTGCAGGGAGGCAAAGACTCAGTGTCAGAGAATGGAAAAGGTACAGAAGGCAAAGAACCCAAGTAAACAAAGAGATTAGCAGAAGAGCTAGAAACGAGTATGCACAGGTACGGAGGGAGGCCCAGAAACAGTGCGAAAATGACATAGCATCGAAAGTTAAGTCCGACCCGAAACTGATGGACAGTCACATCAGAAGGAAGACAACAGTCAAGGACCAGGTGATAAGGCTGAGGAGAGAATATGGGGAACTCACAAGTAACGATCAAGAGGTATGTGAGGAGCTCAACTTGAGGTTTAAGGAAGTATTCACAGTGGAGGAAGGAAGGCAGCTGGGTAGACAGGACGGGGTGTGTCACCAACAAGGGATGTATCAAGTGCTAGAGGGCATATACACAACTGAGGAGGAGGTGAAGCAGTCACTCAGTGACCTTGATACTTCAAAGGCGATGGGTCCGGACAATATCTCCCCGTGGGTTCTTCGGGAAGGAGCTGAGGTACTGAGTGTGCCACTTACCATAATCTTCAACACATCCCTTGAAACTGGGCAGCTACCTGAGGTATGAAAAAAGGCCAACGTAGTCCCCATCTTTAAAAAAGGAGACAGAAAAGAGGCACTAAACTATAGACCGGTGTCACTTACGTGTATAGTGTGCAAAGTCCTGGAGAAAATCATCAGGAAAAGAATGGTGGAGCATCTGGAGCTGAACAGGATAATAAACACCAGACAGCACGGATTCCGGGAAGGCAAATCCTGTGTAACAAACCTCCTGGAGTTCTATGATAAAGTAACAGAGGTAAGGCAAGAGAGAGAGAGGAGTGGGTTGATTGCATTTTCCTGGACCACAGGAATGCCTTCGACACAGTTCCTCACATGAGATTAGTAAAGAAGTTGGAAGAACAAGCATGTATAACAGAAAGGGCACTGGAATGGATCAGGGAATACCTCACAGGGAGGCAACAACGGGTCATGGTGCGTGATGAGGTATCACAGTGGGCGCCTGTGACGAGCGGTGTACCGCAGGGGTCAGTCCTAGGACCAGTGTTATTCTTGGTATATGTAAATGACATGACGGACGGGATAGACTCAGAAGTGTCTCTGTTCGCAGATGATGTGAAATTAATGAGGAGAATCACATCGGAAGAGGACCAAGCAGGACTTCAAACAGATCTGGACAAGCTTGACATCTGGTCTAGCAACTGGCTTCTCGAATTCTATCCCACCAAATGCAAAGTCATGAAGATCGGAGAAGGGCAAAGAAGACCGCTGACAGAGTACAGGCTAGGCGGACAAAGGCTACAAACCTCGTTAAAAGAGAAAGACCTTGGGGTGAGTATAACGCCAAGCACATCTCCGGAGGCACACATCAACCAGATAACTGCGGCAACATATGGGCGACTGGCAAACCTAAGATTAGCGTTCCATTACCTTAACAAGGAATCGTTCAAGACACTGTACACCGTGTACGTCAGGCCCATACTAGAATATGCAGCACCAGTCTGGAACCCACACCTGGTCAAGCACGTAAAGAAACTAGAGAAAGTGCAAAGGTTTGCGAAAAGGTTAGTTCCACAACTCAGGGGACTGTCCTATGAAGAAAGGTTGAGGGAAATAGGACTAACACTGGAGGAAAGAAGGGTCAGAGGAGACATGATAACGACATACAAAATACTGCGGGGAATCGACAAGGTAGACAGTGACAGGATGTTCCAGAGAGGGAACACAGAAACAAGGGGACACAACTGGAAGCTGAAGACTCAGATGAGTCAACGGGATGTTAGGAAGCATTTCTTCAGCCATAGAGTAGTCAGGAAGTGGAATAGTATAGAGAAAGATATAGTGGAGGCAGGAACCATACATAGTTTTAAGACAAGGTATGATAAAGCTCATGGAGCAGGGAGAGCAGAGACCCAGTAGCGGACAGCGAAGAGGCGGGGCCAGGAGCTGAGTCTCGACCCCTGCAACCACATTTAGGTGAGTACAATTAGGCGAGTACATACACACACACACACACACAGCCAAACTACAAGAAAGGTGACTACGTGGGCATGAAGAACTTCCTGCACGGAGTTCAGTGGGACAAAGAGCTGGCAGGGAAGTCAGTAAACGAGATGATGGAATATATGACAACAATTTGCAAGGAAGCTGAGGAGAGGTTTACACCCAAGGGTAACAGGAGAAGCAAAAAAGCCAGGATGAGCCCATGGTTCACCCAAAGGTGCAGGGAAGCCAAAACCAAGTGTGCCAGGATATGGAAGGGGTACAGAAGGCAAAGGACCCAGGAGAATAAGGAGAGCAGTCGTAGAGCCAGAAATAAATATGCACAGGTAAGAAGGGAGGCCCAAAGACAGTACGAGAATAACATAGCAGCGAAAGCCAAATCTGATACAAAGCTGTTGTACAGCCACATCAGGAGGAGAACAACAGTCAAGGACCAGGTGATCAGGCTGAGGAAGGAAAGAGGGGAGGTCACAAGAAATGACAGTGAAGTGTGTGAAGTGCTCAACATGAGATTCAAAGAGATGTTCACAGAGGAGATAGAAGGGCCTCCAGAAAGACGGAGAGATAGGGTACACCATCAGGTGCTGGACACAATACACACAACTGAGGAGGAAGTGAAGAGGGTACTAAGCGAGCTAGATACCTCAAAGGCGATGGAGCCGGATAACATCTCTCCATGGTCCTGAGAGAGGGAGCAGAGGAGCTATGGTTACCCCTAACAACAATCTTCAACACATCTATCGAAATAGGGCAACTACCTAAGGCATGGAAGACAACAAATATAGTTCCAATTTTTAAAAAAAGGAGACAGGAACGTAGCACTAAACTACAGACCAGTGTCACTGACATGTATAGTATGCAAGGTCATTGAGAAGATAATCCGAAGAGTAGTGGATCACCTAGAAAGGAATGAGCTTATCAACGACGGCCAACACGGTTTCAGGGACAGGAAATCCTGTGTCATAAACCTACTGGAGTTCTATAACAGGGTGACAGCAGTAAGACAAGAGAGAGAGGGGTGGGTAGATTGTATATTCTTGGACTGTAAGAAGGCGTTTGAAACAGTTCCACACAAAAGATTAGTGCAGAAGCTGGAGGATCAGGCACGGGTAACAGGGAAGGCACTACAATGGATCAGGGAATACCTGTCAGGAAGACAGCAGCGAGTCATGGTACGTGGCGAGGTGTCAGAGTGGGCGCCAGTGACGAGTGGGATTCCACAGGGGTCAGTCCTAGGACCGGTGCTTTTTCTAGTATTTGTAAACGACATGACGGAAGGAATAAACTCCGAAGTGTCCCTGTTTGCAGATGATGTGAAGTTAATGAGAAGAATTCAATCGAACGAGGACCAGGCAGAACTACAAAGGGATCTGGACAGGCTGCAAGCCTGGTCCAGCAATTGGCTCCTGGAGTTCAACCCCACCAAGTGCAAAGTCATGAAGATTGGGGAAGGGCAAAGAAGACCGCAGACGGAGTATAGTCTATGGGGCCAGAGATTACAAACCTCAATCAAGAAAAAAGATCTAGGGGTGAGTATAACACCAGACACATCTCCTGAGGCGCACATCAAAGAAATAACTGCTTTAGCATATGGGCGCCTAGCAAACCTAAGAACAGCATTCCTACATCTTAATAAAGAATCGTTCAGGACCCTGTACACTGTGTACGTCAGGCCCATACTGGAGTATGCAGCACCAGTTTGGAACCCACACCTAGCCAAGCACGTGAAGAAGCTCGAGAAAGTGCAAAGGTTTGCACTAAGGGGTATGTCCTACGAGGAGAGGTTAAGGGAAATCGACCTGACGACACTGGAGGACAGGAGAGATAGGGGAGACATGATAACGACATATAAGATACTGAGGGGAATTGACAAGGTGGAAAAAGACAGAATGTTCCAGAGATGGGACACAGCAACAAGGGGACACAGTTGGAAGTTGAAGACTCAGATGAATCACAGAGATGTTAGGAAGTATTTCTTCAGTCACAGAGTGGTCGGGAAGAGGAATAGTTTGGGAAGCGATGTAGTGGAGGCAGGTTCCATACATAGCTTTAAGAAGAGGTATGATAAAGCTCATGGCGCAGGGAGTGTGACTCAGTAGCGGCCAGTGAAGAGGCGGGGCCAGGAGCTATGACTCGACCCCTGCAACCACAACTAGGTGAGTACAACTAGAGGAGTACACTCACTCACTCACTCACTCTCACTCTCTCACTCTCTCCTTCTCCCCCTCTCACCTCACTCCCCTCTCACTCTCTCTCTCACTCTCACTCTCCTCACCTACTCTCACCTCTCTCACTCTCTCCCCACTCTCTCTCACCTCTCTCCACTCTCTCCTCTCCTCTCACCCCTCTCTCTCTCTCTCTCTCTCTCTCTCTCTCTCTCCTCTCTCACACTCTCTCTCACACTCTCTCTCCACACTCTCTCTCCACACACTCTCTCTCACTCTCTCTCTCACTCTCTCTCTCTCTCTCTCTCTCTCTCTCTCTCTCTCTCTCTCTCTCTCACACTCTCTCACACTCTCTCTCACACTCTCTCTCACACTCTCTCTCACACTCTCTCTCACACTCTCTCTCACACTTCTCTCACACTCTCTCTCACACTCTCTCTCCACCTCTCTACACCTTCTCCACACTCTCTCTCACACTCCTCTCCTCTCTCTCACACTCTCTCTCACACTCTCTCTCCTCCCTCTCTCTCCACACTCTCTCACCTCTCTCTCACACTCTCTCTCCACTCTCTCTCACACTCTCTCTCACACCTCTCTCACACTCTCTCTTTACACTCTCTCCACATCTCTCTCACACTCTCTCACACCTCTCACTTCTCTCACACTCTCTCTCACACTCTCTCTCACACTCTCTCTCTCACACTCTCTCTCACACTCTCTCTCACACTCTCTCTCACACTCTCTCTCACACTCTCTCTCACACTCTCTCTCACTCTCTCTCACACTCTCTCTCACACTCTCTCTCACACTCTCTCTCACACTCTCTCTCACACTTCTCTCTCACACTTCTCTCTCACACTCTCTCTCACACTCTCTCTCACACTCTCTCACACCTCTCTCTCACACTCTCTCTCACTCTCTCTCACACTCTCTCTCACACTCTCTCTCACACTCTCTCTCTCACACTCTCTCTCACACTCTCTCTCACACTCTCTCTCACACTCTCTCTCACACTCTCTCTCACACTCTCTCTCACACTCTCTCTCACACTCTCTCTCACACTCTCTCTCACACTCTCTCTCACACTCTCTCTCACACTCTCTCTCACACTCTCTCTCACACTCTCTCTCCACCTCTCTCTCACACTCTCTCTCACACTCTCCTCTCACTCTCTCTCACACTCTCTCTCACACTCTCTCTCACACTCTCTCTCACACTCTCTCTCACACTCTCTCTCACTCTCTCCACACTCTCTCTCACACTCTCTCTCACACTCTCTCTCACACTTCTCTCACCTCTTCACCTCTCTCATTCTCTCTCTCACACTCTCTCACACTCTCCCTCTCTCTCACACTCTCTCTCACCTCTTACTTCTCACACTCTCTCTCACACTCTCTCTCACACTCTCTCTCACACTCTCTCTCACACTCTCTCACTCTCTCTCACACTCTCTCTCACACTCTCTCTCACACTCTCTCTCACTCTCTCTCACACCCCTCTCACACTCTCTCTCACACCCCTCTTCACACTCTTCTCACACTCTCTCTCACACTCTCTCTCACACTCTCTCTCACTCTCTCTCTCTCTCACTCTCTCTCTCTCTCTCTCTCTCTCTCACAGATCATCGTAAAGGAAATATCTGCTCTTTGCTCTGTCTGGGAGAATGCTGTTCTCAGCTCTTTTTATTTAGAGTCTGTTTTAGTAGTGTATTTCTCCGTTGGTGAGCCAGGACACGTCTTGTGACTCTCTTTACATAACTTTTTAGTTAGTAATATTTGACATTTTCAGTGTGAGTTTTGAGACACACACTGTACCTCTGGTATCCTGTTGTGGTTGTGAGACACACTGTACCTCTGGTATCCTGTTGTGAGTTGTGAGAAAACACTGTACCTCTGGTATCCTGTTG
>WNWK01023223.1:0-31374 GCA_009830355.1 Cherax destructor
CTACTGTACGCTACTGTATAAACATTTAAAAATATACGTACTAGAAATGTTATAAATGGTGCAAAGGTGATACATTTGCCTTTGATACCTTTGAAGAGTTTCGAGAGTTTATCTACTCTCTGAGCCCGGCCATGGGCCAGGCTGCTTGGTGCTTGCCTGGTCAACCAGGCTGTTGCTGCTGAGGCCCACTGCCCCACATATCCATCACAGCCTGGTTGATCTGGCACCCGGTGAAGATACTTGTCCAGTTTTCTCTTGAAGGCTTCTACACTGGTTCCAGCCGTGTTTCGGATATCTTTTGGCAAGATGTTGAATAGTCTGGGACCCCAGATGTTAATACAGTGCTCCTGTATTGTCCCCACCGCACCCCTGCTCCTCACTGGGTTTATTTTACACTTCCTCCCATATCTCTCACGCCAGTATGTTGTTATGGCAGTGTGCAGATTTGGGACCAGGCCCTCAAGTACTTTCCAGGTATATATTATCATGTATCTCTCTCCTCTGCTCCAATGAGTACATGTTCAAGACTTAAAGGCGTTCCCAATAATTTAGATGTTTCAATGGCTCAATGTGAGCCGTAAACGATCTCTGAATGCGTTCCAGCTCTGATATTAAAACAATATCAAAGATGGTTGACATAAACCCACTACCATTATAGAATGCTCCTCACATAGCGATGAATTCATTTACCGACGTGGTCTTAGGAACGGAACCCCATCGTTAAGTGACGAGAGGCTGTATCCCCTGCTTTTAACATTTCTGTCATGATCCCATCAGTTCCAGCTGCTTTACCCCTTTCATTCTACCTAATGCCTCACGCACCTTCCCCACACTCGCATCCGGCTCTTCTTCACTCCTAAAAGATGTTATACCTCCTGGCCAATGCATGCAATTACATGAAATTACTAATTTAAAAACTTTCTACTTACTTGTCTCTAGTGGAATGGATGACATGCGTAGACCTGAAATTTTTCTGTTCTCTTTGATATGCAGTGTAATGTCTGTCGTCGAATATCTGCAAGGAAACAAAACAATCACCAAGTTGCCTTTGACTTGTATAATCATAGCACTTTTCTTTTGCACAAAAGAAAGGTTGCCAATACAAAATTGGCAGAAATATAAACATGTTGGCTACTAACTTCCTTCACCTACAAGGGTGAAAGCTCTCCCATTTCCTAAAGAATTACAATTGCTAGTCTACCCATCAGTATGAAAGAAGACTAGCATTTTATTATATAAACCATACCACAGGTGGGGTTAGAACCAGCGATCAGAGTCTCAAAACTCCAGACGGTCGCGTTAGCCACTGGGCCAGTTTTGAGACTCTGATCACGGGTTCTAACCCCACCCGTGGTATGGTTTGTTTGCAATCATGTCATTACGATTTTGTGAGTTTATTATATACCCTGTATATCATACCATATCTAGGAAATGACCAAAAGCCAGAGCTCACTTCCCCAAACTCAAATAAGTAATTACAAGAAAGGGTTTAATAGTTAAAGGAGAAACATATTGTAACCATGCCATGTCTTTTTTTTATATCTTTATTCCTTATATGTACACATACTGAGAGTAAAAGGTAGATGGGATACAAGGAGAATGGAAACAGCAAGTAAGAGAGAAGTGAAGATTTATAAACTAAAGGAGGAGGCGGTTAGGGTAAGATATAAACAACTGTTGGAGAACAGATGGGCTAGTGAGTATAATCAGTGGGGTAGAAGAGGTATGGGGTAAGTTTAAGAATATAGGGCTAGAGTGTTCAGCAGAAGTTTGTGGTTATAGGAAAGTGGGTACGGGAGGGAAGAAGAGCAATTGGTTGAATGATGATGTAAAGAGAGTAGTAAGAGAAAAAGTTAGCATATGAGAGGTTTTTACAAAGTAGAAGTGATGCACGGAAGGAGGAGTAAATGGAGAGAAAAGAGAGGTTAAGCGAGTGGTAAAGCAGTGTAAAAGAGAGCAAATGAGAGGGTGGGTGAGATGTTATCAACAAATTTTGTTGAAAATAAGAAAAAGTTTTGGAATGAGATTAACAAGTTGAGAAAACCTAGGGAAAGAATGAATTTGTCAGTTAAAAATAGGAGAGGAGAGTTATTAAATGGAGAGTTAGAGGTATCGGGAAGATGGAGGGAATATTTTGAGGAATTCTTAAATGTTGATGAAGATAGGGAAGCTGTGATTTCGTGTATAGGGCAAGGAGGAATAACATCTTATAGGAGTGAGGAAGAACCAGTTGTGAGTGTGGGGGAAGTTCATGAGGCAGTGAGTAGAATGAAAGGGGGTAAAGCAGCTGGGATTGATGGGATAAAGATATAAATGTTAAAGGGAGGTGGGGATATAGTTTTAGAGTGGTTAGTGTTTTTATTTAATAAATGTATGGAAGAGGGTAAGGTACCTAGGGACTGGCAGAGAGCATGCATAATTCCTTTGTATAAAGGCAAAGGGGACAAAAGAGTGTAAAAATTATAGAGGAAGAAGTCTGTTGAGCATACCTGGCAAAGTGTATGGTAGAGTTATTATTGAAAGAATTAGGAGTAAGACGGAGAGCAGGATAGCGGATGAACAAGGAGGCTTTAGGAAGGGTAGGGGGTGTGTAGACCAAGTGTTTGCAGTGAAACATATAGGTGAACAATATTTAGATAAGGGTAAAGAGGTGTTTGTGGCATTTATGGATTTGGAAAAGGCATATGATAGGGTGGATAGAGGGACAATGTGGCAGATGTTGCAAATGTATGGAATAGGAGGTAGGTTATTGAAAAAGGTGAAAAGTTTTTACGAAGATAGTGAGGCACAGGTTAGAGTATGTAGGCGAGAGGTAGATTATTTCCCAGTAAAAGTAGGCCTTAGACAGGGATGTGTGATGTCACCGTGGTTGTTTAACATAATTATAGATGGAGTTGTAAGAGAAGTGAATGCTCGGGTGTTGGCAAGAGGTGTGGGGTTAAAAGATAAAGAATCTAACACAAAGTGGGAGTTGTCACAGTTGCTCTTTGCTGATGACACTGTGCTTTTGGGGGATTCTGAAGAGAAGTTGCACAGGTTGGTGGATGAGTTTGGTAGAGTATGTAAAAGAAGGAAATTAAAAGTGAATATAGGAAAGAGTAAGGTGATGAGGATAACAAAAAAAATTAGATAATGGAAGATTGGATATCAGATTAGAGGGAGAGAGTATGGAGGAGGTGAATGTGTTCAGATATTTGGGAGTGGATGTGTCAGCAGATGGGTATATGAAGGATGAGGTGAATCATAGAATTAACAAGGGGAAAAAGGTGAGTGGTGCACTGATGAGCTTGTGGAGACAGAGAACTTTATCCATGAAAGCAAAGAGGGGAATGTATAAGAGTATAGTTATACCAACACTCTTGTATGGGTATGAGACATGGGTTGTGAATGTTGCAACAAGGAGAAGGCTGGAGGCAGTGGAGATGACGTGTCTGAGGGCAATGTGTGGTGTGAATATAATGCAGAGAATCCGTAGTTTGGAGATTAGGAGGAGGTGTGGGATTACCAAAACTATTATCCAGAGAGCTGAGGAGGGGTTGTTGAGATGGTTTGGACATGTAGAGAGGATGGAACAAAATAGAATGACTGAGAGCGTATAAATCTGTAGTAGAGGGAAGGCGGGGTAGGGGTCGGCCTAGAAAAGGTTGGAGGGAGGGGGTAAAGGAGGTTTTGTGTGCGAGGGGCTTGGACTTCCAGCAAGCGTGCGTGAGCATGTTAGATAGGAGTGAATGGAGACAAATGGTTTTTAGGACTTGACATGCTGTTGGAGTGTAGGCAAGGTAACATTTATGAAGGGTTTCAGGGAAACCGGCAGGCAGGACTTGATTCCTGGAGATGGCAAGTACAGTGCCGGCACTCTGAAGGAGGGGTGTTAATGTTGCAGTTTTGTAGCTGTAGTGTAAGCACGCCTCTGGCAAGACAGTGATGGAGTGAATGATGATGATGAAAGTTTTTCTTTGCTAGGCCACCCTGCCTTGGTGGGAAACGGCCGATGTGTTAATAAAAAAAAAATACTGATGCTTTGTTTTAGCATACGATGAACCATCTTCAAGTTTTATACATAACTTTTAATTTTTAATCTCATGTTAACCATTTATGTTTTCTAGAATGCTCAGCATCATTGCATTCTCTTTCCACTCTTTTTTTTTTTTTTTTTTTTTCAACAAGTCGGCCGTCTCCCACCGAGGCAGGGTGACCCAAAAGAAAGAAAATCCCCAGAAAGAAAATACTTTCATCATCATTCAACACTTTCACCACACTCATACATAATCACTGTCTTTGCAGAGGAGCTCAGATACGACAGCTGAGAAAAGTCCCTCCCAGCTGTCACTATCTCAGACCCCTCCTTTAACCCTTTGGGGGTCGACAGGACTTCTCAGGAAAGTGTTCCTGGGGTCGAAAATTTTTGGGAAAAAAAAAAATTAATTTTTTCTTATGAAATGATAGAGAATCTTTTTCCGATCATAACGCCACCAAAATTATGAAATTTGATCGAAAACTAACGGAATTATGCTTTGCGAAGTTAGTGGTAGCCATGACACTTACGCATCGGCGATTTTGCCCAATTTGAGCCCTATTTTCGACAAATTCCAATGTTTCAGTCTCCTACAATTATAGTTATTTCGCTAGAACTCTATTTCTTCTATCGATTGAGTACAAGAAACCGCCTATTTACCAATTTCATCTGCCCAAAATAGTGGTCAGAAAATGGCAATTTTCCAATTTCACACAAATTTCAAACGATACCAATTTCAAAATAGGGTCCAGAGTAAACAAGGCAGACATTCCTGGCACTAAAATAACATGTTCTCTGTTCATTAGTCACGTCTCCAGGCCCTTGTTCCATTACTTTTGCTTTTCATTTTGAATTATTATTCTCACAAAAATAGAAGATTTACTGTTATGTATACAACTGCATCATTGTAAAAATGGTATAAATAATATCAGAGCACTTGTGCATGAATATAAGACTCGCCAGTTGATGTGTATTGAAGGCATGGTGTGATTTGTTTACTCTTGAACATCGTCAAAAATCGAACATTTTCGCTACTTTGAGCTCAATTTCAAGGTACTTGTCATTGTCATACCAATCAAAATCATCTCTATTTCTGTAATATATCTTCCATTCTATCAAATGAGACCAAGAAAACGAGAATACATCAATAAAAACCATACGAAAATCGACTGCAAACTCGCTGTTTTAATCGAAAAAAACGGTCAGTTTTTTTTTCTCTCATTATGCAGTGTGTACTGCAGGATTTTTTTTATACTGCGCACACTGACCACACAGACCCATTCTTTCATATGTATGCCTACCAGACGTTTTCTGCTTAAATTGAGGCCACTAGAATTTGGGCGTACTAGTACGGCACCAACCCCTGCTCGTAAAACGTACTAGTACGGCACCGACCCCCAAAGGGTTAAAGTGCAGGCATTGTACTTCCCATTTCCAGGACTCAAGTCCAATTAAATCAATTAACTGGTTTCCCTGAATCCCTTCACAAAATGTTACCCTGCTCACACTCCAACAGATCGTCATGTCCCAAAAACCATTCGTCTCCATTCACTCCTATCTAACACGCTCACACATGCTTGCTGGAAGTCCAAGCCCCTCGCCCACAAAACCTCCTTTACCCCTTCCCTCCAACCTTTTCTAGGACGACCCCTACCCCGCCTTCCTTCCCCTACAGATTTATACGCTCTCCAAGTCATTCTACTTTGATCCATTCTCTCTAAATGACCAAACCACCTCAACAACCCCTCTTCAGCCCTCTGACAAATACTTTTAGTAACTCCACACCTTCTCCTAATTTCCACATTCCGAATTTTCTGCATAATATTTACACCACACATTGCCCTTAGACAGGACATCTCCACTGCCTCCAGCCTCCTCCTCGCTGCAGCATTTGCAACCCATGCTTCACACCCATATAAGAGTGTTGGTACCACTATACTTTCGTACATTCCCTTCTTTGCCTCCACTCATATTTGCGTATAAAAGAGGTATCAGTATTTTTTTTATTAACACATCGGTCGTCCCACACCAAGGCAGGGTGGCCCGAGAAAGAAAAACTTTCACCATCATTCACTTCATCACTGTCTTCCCAGAGGTACACTTACACTACAGTTATAAAACTGCAACATTAACACCCCTCCTTCAGAGTGCAAGCACTGTACTTCCCATCTCCAGGACTCAAGTCTGGCCTGCTCACACTCCAACAGCACGTCAAATTCTAAAAACCATTTGCCTCCATTCGCTCCTATCTAACACGCTCACGCATGCTTGCTCGAAGTCCAAGCCCCTCTCACACAAAACCTCCTTTACCCCCTCCCTCCAACCTTTCATAGGCTGACCCATACTCCGCCTTCCCTCCACTACAGATTTATACACTCTAGAAGTCACTATTTTGTTCCATCCTCTCTACATGTCCAAACCACCTCAACAAGATAAGTAAAAGTGAACATAGAAAAAAACAAGGTGATGTGGGTAACAAACAATTTAGGCAATGAAACATTGGATATCAGATCAGAAGGAGGGAGTACAGTCATCCCTTGGTTTTCGATTGTCTCAGTTTTCGCCGATTTTGGTTTTCGATCACTTTTTTCGTGAAAAAATTGTCTCAGGTTTCGCCGATTGTCTCAGTTTTCGCCGATGGTATGGAACCTGTACACCAGTGCCTCGCACATACAAAGGCCGTAGGCCCGCCACCCACGCACCTCCCACACACATTGTCACGCAGTCTAGCATTGTTTATGCTTGAGTGAACATCACCCCAGGAGTTCATACAAAACATTTATTAACAATTCATTGTTTTTGGCCCTTGATTATTGTGTGTGACTACTAAATAAGCTACCATGGGCCCAAAGAAAGCTCCTAGTGCCAGTCCTTTGGTAAACAGAGAAACACGATGGAGTTTAAGAGTGTAGCAGGCATGCAGGGAGTGTAGTAGGTATGCAGGGAGTGTAGCAGGTATGCAGGGAGTGTAGCAGGTATGAAGGGAGTGTAGCAGGTATGCAGGGAGTGTAGCAGGCATGCAGGGAGTGTAGCAGGCATGCAGGGAGTGTACCAGGAATGCAGGGAGTGTAGCATGAATGCAGAGAGTGTAGCAGGTATGCAGGGAGTGTAGCAGGTATGCAGGGAGTGTAGCAGGTATGCAGGGAGTGTAGCAGGTATGCAGGGAATGTAGCAGGCAGAGAGGGAGTGTAGCAGGCAAGGAGGGAGTGTAGCAGGCATGCAGGGAAGTGACTCCGGATAAGGACTTGGTACTAAATTCCTTATGGAAGGGGATTTCCCTTCCAAACAATAGCCTCTCTTCCCTCTCCCCTCCTCCCTCTCTTCCATCCAGCAACATCAGTCTTTAATAAAGGTAAGTGCCACATAGAGTTCATTCATTTGTGCATGTAAATATATCTTTAAGGCCCCCCCAAATTTTTTTTTTACAAACTTCTGGGTTTCTGGAACGGATTAATTGAATTTCCATTATTTCTTATGAGGAAAATAGTTTTGGTTTTCGCCAATTTTGGTTTTAGTTGATCCATCAGAAACGGATTAAAATCGAAAACCAAGGGATGACTGTATGAAGGAAGTGAATGTTAGGATATTTGGGAGTGGACTTATCGGCAGATGGGTCCAGTGGCGTCATAAGGGAGGAACAGGGGAAAGGGGGGGGCACCCTGGGTGACACCACAGCGCCTCTAAAGGCGACACTAATGCCCAAAACAGTGCTGCATCAACATAAAATTCCTTCGTTTCTATATAGCCTATTATATGATTACAGAGTACAAATAGGCCTATATTGGGAAAACCATTGATTTTGATGTGATAGATGATTTTGCAGGATTGAAAGCAAGGAAATGTAAGATCAGATTCCTTGAGATGTTACCTGTACTCAAGGTCAAACTGGAACTAGTGTTTCTCTGATATTGCAATGTTTTTCTTTATTTTTCATTTTTTTTTTTTTTTTTTTTTTTTTGCATTGAAGATGAATAAATGTAGGATCTGTTGCCTGTACTCAAAGTGGTACAGTGGACCCCCGCCTAACGAGCAAAATTCATTCCAGAAGCCTGCTCAAGTGCCATTACGAACGAATTTACTTCCTTAAGAAATAATATCACGTAAGTTAGTCTATTTCAGACCCCAAAAATACACTTCCACAAGAACTTACAATATTATACTTACATAACTGTAAAATTTCCGGGGTGCTCGTTAGGCAGGGGTCCACTGTATTTGAGTTTATGTTTCCTCAGTATTACTACGATTATTTATTTTATCATTAATAATGTTAAGAAGTATTCTCCTGTTCGGTTTATGGCCCTTAAACGTTCTCATTGCTAAACATTAGTCATTGGTCATGCAGTAGTGACATAACTGGAGCTTACTCCCCCCATCCCCCCCGCCCTTGGATTTCATGGGGGTGACACCAAAGATCCTAGGTAGTAGGTTGGTAGACAGCAACCGCCCAGGGAGGTACTACCGTCCTGCCAAGTGAGTGTAAAACGAAAGCCTGTAATTGTTTTACATGATGGTAGGATTGCTGGTGTCTTTTTTCTGTCTCATAAACATGCAAGATTTCAGGTACATCTTGCTACTTCTACTTACACTTAGGTCACACTACACATTCATGTACAAGCATATATATACACACCCCTCTGGGTTTTCTTCTAGTTTCTTACTAGTTCTTGTTCTTATTTCCTCTTATCTCCATGGGGAAGTGGAACAGAATTCTTCCTCCGTAAGCCATGCGTGTCGTAAGAGGCGACTAAAATGCCGGGAGCAAGGGGCTAGTAACCCCTTCTCCTGTATATATTACTAAATGTAAAAGGAGAAACTTTCGTTTTTCCTTTTGGGCCACCCCGCTTTGGTGGGAAACGGTCGACGTGTTGAAAGAAAGAAGAAAGACACAAAAGATGCCGCCCCGGGTGACACCAACCCTAGCACGCCACTGGATGGGTCTATGAAAAATGAACCATAGAATTGATGAGAAAAAAAGTGGGTGGTACAATGAGGTACCTGTGGAGATGTGGCGACAATGTTATCCATGGAAGCAAAATGGAGAATGTATGAGAATATGGTGGTACCAGCACTCCTATATGGGTGTGAAGCAAGGGTTGTGAATGTTGCATTGAGGAGGCTGCTGGAGGCACTTGAGATGTCATGTCTGAGGGCAATGTGTGATGTAAAAATATTATAAAGAGAATTTGTAGCTTGGATATTAGGTGCAAGGTTAGTATTATCCAGAGGGCTGAGGAGGCAATGTTTAGGTGGTTTGGACATTTAAAGAGGATTGTTTATAAATCTGTAGTGGAGGGAAGGCAGGGTAGGGGTCATCCTAGGAAAAGATGGAGGGAGGGAGATAAAGGAGGTTTTGTGTGTCAGGGGCTTGTACATCCAGCACATGTGTGTGTAAGGGTGTTAGGAGTGGGGCAAATGGTTTTGGGACTTGACAAGCTGTTGGAGTGTGAGCAAGGTAACATTTGTGAAGGGATTCAGGGAAAACCAGCTAATCGGACTTGAGTCCTGGAGGTGAGTAGCACAGTGCCTGCACTCTGCAGGAGGGGTGGGGATATTTGCAGTCTGGAGAGGCCATCTGAACTGTAGTATTTGTGCACCTCTGGCATGACAGTAATAGTGTATGATGGTGAAAGTTCCTTTTTTAGGTCAACCTGCTCAGTGGGAGACAGCCAGTGTGTTTAAAATATAATAATTCATATAACAATGTTGTCATTTTAACTCAAGAGAAATAATTAAGTTATAAAACTACATGGAAATACCGAAGATAATGATCGCCATTAAGAATTTGCAAATTAATGACAATTGCATGATAATGACAATTGCATGATAATGACAAGTATGTATATCATTAACAAGATTAGCAAAAACTACTTAATTTTTTTATCTTAAATCATTCTTATTACTGAAGAAAAGTTTAATGACTCACCATCACACTGCCCAACAGCACTGTGGGAAACCTGCAAAACAATACAGTACAATTAAGTCATCATTTATTCAATGACCAAAATAAAATTAAATAAAAAAACTTGAGAATACATCTATAATTTCAGACAATGCTACAATTTATATGATGTTATTTTTTACTACAATCCATTTTGTATCAGGACTGATCAAAAAAGTCTCCACACCCACACCTGGATGTGAGTAAGGAAGATACATAAAGCCTGAAAAATTTTGGCAAATGCACTGGAAGGAAGAGTGCAGGGAAGGGGTTATTTTAAACTGGGATACAATCTCATTTATATATTTGTTACAATCAATTACAAAAAAGTGGTACAATGTACATGCATGTAATATCTTTTGGATACACTGTAATGTAATTGTTAACTTTTAAGTTATTCTTGTAATTTACTTGCCTACAACCACCTGAAGCCTTACTACTATATGTGAGACAGGACTAGCAGATCTAGGTAGTAAAATTGACTAACAGAGAGAGTGGCCGGTAATGTCAACTGTGGTGGATAGAGGAGAGATTATTCTGCCATGGTTATAACAATAACAGTTCTGTGACCAATGGACTTTATTCAATGTCTTTAATTAATTATTAGTGAATTCTGTCCCATATTTCCATTAAATCGAGGTTCCTTAAACCGAGTTTACTGTACTGCAACACTTTAGTAAGGTATGCCTAACATAAGGTCACAATAATCAATACACTTACCAGTACCTCTAGATCTACATGTACTGTACTGAACTTACAGTATAAATATTGTTGCTTCCAAAAACATTCCACAACACCATAGGCAACAAGGTAGATTTTCTCTGCAAGTTATTAATAGCCAACATGAGCGATACAGGTGTTCCAAGCCCTCTATTATTAATCTTCATCCCCTTGCAATTTTTTCCTCATCAGACTTCATTGACACAATTCATACAGGATAACCTGGATGCCCTAAACAGAATTCTTGAGAGAGAAAAAAAAACTCACTGTATATATGCTGGTACCTGCTGGGGTAGTGCCAGAATTTCTGTACTGCAGAGGCTTAGGGGTAGCTATATGGTTTGAAGGGGGCTAGGAGACCTGTGTTGCAGTAGCATTATTATTTTTATTTAGGGAGCTATGGGAAGCTGGTCTTTTTATTTTTTGGGGAGAGCACCCCTTGACACCACCACCACCATATACCTACATAGCATTAGATCACATTACAGGGACCAAGAGAGGTGCATTATCCCCAGTCTTCTATTCTAATACACACCAATACAAAAATTATAAAATCAATTATTAATACAGTCAACCCCCGGTGCTCGACGGCGTCGGAGGTCGTCCAAATCGGTGTTCAACAGGTTTTTTGACAAGAATTTTGGCTCGGTATTAGCCGATCCACTCGGAGTTGGCTATTCGTTCCGGACGCGTACGCGTGGCCCAGCTGGGCCCGGGCACTCCACGGAGCGTCAGTGTGCTATTGTTTACAAGCGAGAGCGACCACCACCCACGCATTCATACCAGTATATTGTCATTATTCCACTGTTTTTAGTGCTTGCAACTGCTAAATAAGCCACCATGGGCCCCAAGAAAGCTCCTAGTGCCAAGCCTGTGGTAAAGAGTGTAGCAGGGATGCAGGGAGTGAAGCAGGGAGTGTAGCATTTATGCAGGGAGTGTAGCATTTATGCAGGGAGTGTAGCAGGCATGCAGGTAGTGTAGCAGGCATGCAGGGAGTGTAGCATTCATGCAGGGAGTGTAGCAGGCATGCAGGGAGTGTAGCAGGCATGCAGGGAGTGTAGCAGGCATGCAGGGAGTGTAGCATTCATGCAGGTAGTGTAGCAGGCATGCAGGGAGTGTAGCAGGCATGCAGGGAGTGTAGCATTCATGCAGGGAGTGTAGCATTTATGCAGGGAGTGTAGCTCAAATTTACCGCTCACAGCTTATCGGAGTGAGATGAGCTCATCACGTAGTACTACAGTACAGCCAGTGAACTCAAAGGCATAGTACTATGGCACAAGCAGCAAAAGGGCTAAAATTAATTTTCTGCCTTTTAATAATTGCAAACAGTAGTAACAAGACCATGAAGATGTTCAGAAAAGCATACCCATTCTACTTCTTTTTACCTTGCTTCTGGAAAGTATTCTATAAAGGGACAAAAAGGCCTCAAGAATTTTTCTATTCCACCTATGCTCTGTGTGCATATACAAGTACAGTAGAACCTCTATTTACGAGTGCCCCAATGTACAAGTTCTTCGAGATACGAGCAGTCGTTCGGTTGATTTTTTGCTTCCAGATGCGAGCGAAATTTTGAGATGCGAGCGGGCCTCAAGGGAGGTTCCTTGACGCTGGTGAGGGGCTCTTGCTCTTGATCTAGGGAATTGGATCTGTACTCCAGATCCCTAAATTAATAATAATAATAATAATAATTATTATAATTATTATAATAAATGATTTTTGGTAAATATTTTTTTCTCAGTTGTTTGTTGGGCTATCTTATTGAAACTTGAGCAATGTATGATGGAAAGATGCTTCTTAATAACATACACCAAAAATAAAAGAAATCGGACCATAAATAACGGAGTTCACTTCTCAGCCATTAGCAGTATTTTCGTATGGTTTTTATGGTTGTATTCTCATTTTGGTCTCATTTGATAGAATGGAAGATATATTACAGAAATAGATATGATTTTAATTGTTTTCATAAAGAAAAATACCTTGAAATTGAGCTCAAAGTAGCAGAAATGTTAGATTCTTTTGGCGATGTCTGAGTGGACATTCCAATATGTAGTCATGAATGGGCTGACATTATTTATACAATTACAGTGGAACCCCGGTTAACGAACACCCCGGAAATCGTGCAATTATGTAAGTATAATATTGTAAGTGCTTGTGGAAGTGTATTTTTGGGGGTCTGAAATAGACTAACCCAAATGACATTTTTTCTTAAGGAAGTAAATTCGTTCGGTAATGGCACTTGAGCAGGCTTCTGCAATGAATTTTTTTCGTTAACCGGGGTTCCACTGCATTACAATAATGCAGTAGTCTGCATAACAGTAAATCTTCTATTTTTTGTGTGAATAAAAATTCCAAATTATTTATATTGTAATACGTAATAATAATAGTAATATTAATACGTATACGTAATAATAATAGTATATTAATATACTATAATAATAATAATAATATAACACGTATAATAATAATACGTATAATAATAATAATATAATATGTATAATAATAGTGTACATGTATAATAATAATAATGTACTATATAATAATTATAATAGACAGCTTCGAAACGCCGTCACTAGATGCCAGTGAATACCACAACAATGCGGTAGCGGTTATGGCCGCCTCCACTTGTCACATAATGACATATTTTATTCATTCTAGAGTATATATCAGGTTTCTATGTTATTTATATTGTTTATTATGACATATTAGATGAATTTTGATATATAAATAAGCCGTAGAGTTGATATTAGCGAAATATTCAAGGAGTATTTTGTCCTGTCTCCAGACAAACTCTCGTCCGCCACCGACACCACTACGTAGCCACATACGTAATGACATTTAATTCATTCTCGATTATATATAAGGTTTCTATGTTATTTATATTGTTTATATCATATTAGATGAATTGTGATAGATAAAAATGCTGTAGTTGATATTAGCGAAATATTGAAGTATCTTGTCGTGCCTCCTAAGAGCCGGAAGGGATTAATTGCATTTCAATTAATTTAAATGAGGAAAATTGACTCAAATTACGAGCAAGGTCACGGAATGGATTAAACTTGTAAGTAGAGGTTCCACTGTATAATACAGTAGTGCACTGGTCAAATGTGATGTAACTATTCTAAAAATATGAAGAAAGACAAACTGAATATTTCAGTCTAAATTTGATGCCCTCAGCAAAAATATGAAGACTTACTTTTGGAATGGCTGTGCTTCTGAAGGGCCTTTTCCATCTTGTTCCCGACATCTTAAGCCTTTCACCAAAAGCAGGCATGAATCCACCATTAAGTTCATGGGTAGAAGTCAAACTTGAAATAGAGTGCACTGATTTCATAGACTTGGATCTTTTATTACCAGCATTAGTAAATTCTTGACCAATTTTAACACCATGAGACATGCAGTTAGATTCCAGAGATTCAATACTTGCTTGTTTAAATTTTGCTAGACTCTCAGGACTTTCCAGTTCTATTACAGAAGCACCATCAATCCTCCTTTCAGATGCTTCAACTGAACCAAATTCTGGTTCCATAGTTCCAGCCTCAATGCTAAGTTCTTCCTGAGTTGAAGGTTCATCTCTGGGAGATGCCAAAATTTCAGGATCAGTCTCTTTACCTGAAGAACATTCTTCAGAAGAAATGGAAGGTTTACTAATATCTCGACTACAGCTTGCCTTATAATAGACAAAATTATTTCCTTTCCTTTTTCTTCCTTTCTTGAAGACGGAAATAAAAGAATTCTTAGATGTACTACCAAATGATGCACAGCTGATTCTACTGCTACTAAATCCAAATTTTGTACTTTTTGCTAATAATTTGCTTGTATTCATTACATTAGATACCTTCTCTTTTCTTATATTTTTATGCCCAGTATTATATTCCCTCAAAGGCAGTCTCTTCAACTTAGTGTTCACTGAAAGAAACTGTGAGCACTGTTCATTTGTAGCAATAGTCAAAGGAACTGTATTTTCATATTTTAACAATCTGCAAGACCTTCGTTTTCTTGTCAAAATAGGGAACTGCTCAGTGTCAGAAATGTTTATTGTATTGCATGTTAATCTTAACCTTGGGAGATATGAAGAGTGCTCATTATCAGATTCCTGGTTTTGAGTTGCAGTATAAAAAATTTTGTGCTTCCTCTTTCGTATTCTCTCTGACTTTCTACTTCTACATAATGCAGAGGAGCGATGTTCAACAAGTGGCCAATTTTCTTTACCAAGTGCCACTCTTGATTTTCTTGTTAAAATTATGGACTGCTCAACTTCAGCTAATCTGCTAGATATATTACCTGTTTCAGAAGCGCTTACCACAGTATGACCAGAACATGTTGAGGAGTGATCAAATTTCAATTGCTGTGCAACTCCTTCAGATTTATTTCTTTTCCTGCTCGAGAGCATTAGGTTTATGCTAACAGTATCTTCCTCTCTCTCTGCTACTAGGATTACAGACTGTTCTCCTGCAGAGAGGTCCACTGGAGATTTTAATCTCCTTACTGGTTGTCTTTTAGTCATATTTCTCTTCCTCCTTTTCAAATTACCCAACTTCAGAGATATATCTGTAAAATTATCTTGGTTCCTTTCTATTGTTGCACTTGTTTTTGACATTTCTTTATCATGACTCACTTGGATTTGGGTTGATGTTAATTCAGATTGTAAGCTTTTAAAGTTATATACAGGCACACATGCTCCCTCTAGTCCATTCATTATTTCACTGCAACCATTAAAACTTTTTAATAATTCATGATTCTTTTCCATTTTAAAACTTGCATCAACATTTAAACCACATTTATTAGATGTTACACAAGTTTCATATCTACTTCCTAAAGAGGAACTGCCTCCAATTACATTTGACAATGCTGCACTTTCTTCTTTATGAATCATTGGGCTCTCAAACACTGAAGAATCTATAGAAATGGCATCATTTTCCCAGGGTACAGGGGAAAGCACATTGTCATTTGAAGGAGAAACATTAAAGTTAAAAATTGTTTTGTACTTACTAGCATCTGAGGGAGTACTTGTGCAAATGCTCGATTTCCCAGAATGCTGAGAGCCAGGAGAGTTTTCAGATTTTCTATTTGTTGTTTTAGGGTCCAATGGAAATATACAACTGGTTTTTAAATTGTCACCTCGTTCTGAGGAACCATGCAAACATGAATCAGTTACTCTACTTTGTACTGGAGATAATTTATTTACAGAATTAAAATTTTTTTCAACTCCTGAAGTGGACTCTGGCTGATCCGAGATTCGATACAATTTTATTATAGGTATCTTCAGTCTGTGATTGGCATTCAAGGTAACTTTATTTCTTAAATCATTATTTTTATTAAGGTCAAGTAAAACATTTGCTTCCATTGTATCCTTACATCTTGCATTAGATGGAAAACTTGATTTATTAATTACATCAATCTTTCTTGCAGTTCTCCTGACAGTTCTACCTCTTTTTCTGTCTCCTACTAAACTGGTCAACTCTTTTCTTTCATGAAGCATTTTACTACTAACTGATTGACCTGCTGCATTCTCATTATTCATTGTAACACATGAGTCATTACCTGTTGATAAAACCTGATTAGTCATGGCCTTAGTTTTGGTAGAGATCACTGACAAGTGATTTTTGTGGGTAATATTACCTGCCACACTTTGATAATCAACAGGATTTGATTCATAATATGATGAAAAAAGCTGAAGAGATTTACTGCTCACTGATTTTGAGGTCATCTCTGCATCATTTTTATGGGTAGAGTGTCCTGCTTCTTTCTCATTAACAATGCCAGAAGTTTCATTATGTGATGAGAAAAGCTCAGGAGATGCAATTACTTTACATTCTGTATGGGGTACCAGTAATTCATCAGTGTGGGTAATATGATCAGCACTATCACAATGTAGTACATTATTACTTTTAACAATATGCACCGGTTTATTATCTGACGAGAATACTGGAGATAGTCTTGAATTTTTCTTTATGTAGGAGACTGGAGGTTTCACCTTATCAAGCCGATGTGTTATAGCACTGTGTTGTACATTGTGTACGTCTTTTTTTCTTCCTTCATAGTTTTCAACTTCAGGCACAGGCTGCAGACTTTTGCCCGTTGCTAAGCTAGAATCCTTAGCCGGGTTTGCAGAAAGGGATTTAAACAGCACACCACTAAGTTCTAGAGAGCTTACAGATGATGATGGACAGTTGGCAATCTGAGATATTTGTGTAACCCTGAAAAAAAATATAATTCCAAACTAAATCAAAGCTTATCAAAATCAATCAAACTAAATTATTTAAAATTAAGTCACTCATTACAAAACCTCTAAAAATCACTATTTTTTTCAACAAGTCTGCCGTCTCCCACCGAGGCAGGGTGACCCAAAAAGAAAGAAAATCCCCAAAAGAAAATACTTTCATCATCATTCAACACTTTCACCTCACTCATACAAAATCACTGTCTTTGCAGAGGAGCTCAGATACAACAGTTTAGAAAATCACTAATAAGCTACATAAATGAAAAATGCCCTTTTCAGGATATCACAATCAATAGCTACTAACAAATGCTTAGAATGACTCTTCCTTAATTAACCCTTAAACTGTTCACACGTAGATCTACGTTGACGCACTTAGCGCACTGAATATTTTGAGAAAAAAATAGTTCTTTTTATTTAAAATGAAGAGCGCATTTTTTTTTGCATCCCTGAATTTTGTAATACTGCGCACACTGAGTGCACAGACCCATTCTCTAATGTCTAGGCAACTCAGGCTTATCATGGCAAGGTTAAAAGCATTTAAAAAAAAACGTAGATCTACGTTCGGAGCAGTACACGAGTCAACGTATATCTACGTGTGGACAGTTTAAGGGTTAATGCATTATATTTCCTTATTAGTTTAAGAAATAGTATGTACAATATTATAAATGAATAGTTATTTAAAATTATAAACAAGAAAGACTGTACAATACTGCAATACAGTGGACCCCCGAGTTTCGGACATAATTCGTTCCAGAAGGCTGTTCAAGTGCCATTACCGAATGAATTTGTTCCCATAAGGAATAATGTAAAGTAGGTTAGTCCATTTCAGACCCCCAAAAATACACTTACAAAAGCACTTACAATATTACACTTACATAATTGTTCGAGTTTTGAGGTGGTCGAAACTCGGGGGTCCACCGTATTATGAAGCATTTCTGTTAGAAGCTACAATTCAAAGAACAATACAGTGGACCCCAGAGTTTCGACCACCTCCCAACTTGAACATTTATGTAAGTGTATTATTGTAAGTGCTTTTGTAACTGACTAATCTGACTAATTTTGAAACTGACTAATCTACTTTACATTATTACTTATGGGAACAAATTCGTTCAGTAATGGCACTCGAACAGCCTTCTGGAACGAATTATGGCCGAAACTCAGGAGTTCACTGTACACTACTGCAAAAAAAATTTAATGGTCTCAGGGAAAAGTTCAAGAAAAAAGAATGTCAAGTTAACTGATTGTGGGACAAAAAAAAAAAAAAATCAGGGGTCATCATGGACCAAAAAAATGTCATTGGAAGATCACATAGATGAAATCTTGAGTAACTATCATGTCACATTTGTATACTTTAAAGTAACATTCAAATACTGTTTATGGATAGGAAAATAATAAAAATAACTATTTGCATTGTACATTAGACTAAAATTAGAATATGCAGTGGTGGTGCAGTTTTTTTTTTTTCAACAAGTCGGCCGTCTCCCACCAAGGCAGGGTGACCCAAAAAGAAAGAAAATCCCCAAAAAGAAAATACTTTCATCATCATTCAACACTTTCACCACACTCATACATAATCACTGTCTTTGCAGAGGCGCTCAGATACGACAGCTGAGAATAGTCCCTCCCAGCTGTCACTATCCCAGACCCCTCCTTTAAAGTGCAGGCATTGTACTTCCCATTTCCAGGACTCAAGTCCAACTAAATCAATTAACTAGTTACCCTACCTAAAAAAATAAACACTGAAAAATCCAAAGATATGCTACCAAATGACTTCTAAAGCTTAAAAAAAAAATTACTAAGCCCACAAATACTTAAAAATGTCCTTGCTGACTGATAGAAAGAAAAAAAGAGAATACTTAACTACAAACAAGGTCATGAAAAGGACAATTAAACAGAAAAGATTTCTTAGCACTACTGCATGTTTATATGAGAGGATGGCTGGGCAGATAAGAGTAATGAAAAATCCAAGCAATGAAAAGATTGGATATTGGAATGGAGGGAGAGTGTCTGGAGGAAGGACATGTACCAGTGTTCAGCTATTTGGGAGAGCACTTGTTGGCAGATGGGTCTACAAAAGACAAGGTGAATCACAGAATAGATAGGGGGGGATAGGTGAGCAGTTGGTGGGTGGTGCATTGAGCCATTTGTGGAGACAAAACTTTATCCATGGAGGCAAAGAGGAAAATGTACCAAACTATAGTGGTATGAACATTGTTAAAGAGTGCAAAGTATGGGCTTTAAACATTGCACACAGAGAAAGCTGGAGGCAGCAGAGATGTCAGACTTGAAGAAGACGTATGGTGTGAACATTATATGGAGGATTTGGAGCACAGAAATTAGATGATGATGTAGGGTTGCCAAAAGTATAATTAAAAAATACTGAGGAGAGGATATTGAGGTATAGTTTGGACATTCAGAGAGAATGAAGTAGAACAGGATCACTAAGAGAATACAGTGGACCCTCGCTTATCGGCTGTTCCTGTTATTGGCCAACTCGCTTATAGGCCGGTTTTTCGGCTTCTGGTTATCAACCGCTCTTTCGCTCATCGGCCTTATTAGGACGCATCAACCCGCCGGTGACGCCACTTCCTCACGCGTATCACACTCAGTCTGCGTCTCTCTCCCATTGAGTAAGGAATACTCTGCGTGTTCATCCATTCATCCGTTCATTTTGGCGCTTGTTTATTGATTGTGACTGAAATAAGCCACCATGGGGCCAAAGAAAGTTCAGTGCCAGCCCTTTGGTAAATGGCTGAGAGGGGAGAATGTGCCTTCTTCAGTGATTCTACGATATGTATGATACTAAAGCAGCAGGAGTCGATAAAGGCTATAGCACCAACCAGCGATAAAGTGTAGCAAGTAAGTTAAGCGATTAAGCGATAGAAAAATGACGACACGAAACTTAACTCCTCCATTGTTGTTTGAGGTATATAGGGCAACTGACAACACCGCTGCCTTCGCTGCCGCCTTCAATACCACGATGTAAAGGCTTATCTTTCAGTGGCCCTTATACACCCAACAACAAACAACACAACACCACTCTTGACATTCGTAATGACATATTTTATTCATTCTAGAGTATATGTCATGTTTCTATGTTATTAATTTTGTTTATTATATCATATTAGATGAATTGTGATAGATAAATAAGCCATAGTGTTTATATTAGTGTCATATTGAAGGACTCTCTTGCCCTGTCCCCAAACTCACTCCTGCCGCCGCCGCTGCCACCACTAGCCACACACGTAATGACATTTTATTCATTCTAGAGTGTATATGATGTTTCTATGTTATTTATACTGTTTATGTCATATTAGATGAACTGTGATAGATAAATAAGCCGTAGAGAGTTGATATTAGCATCATATTGAAGGAGTATTTTGTTGTCTCCAAACAATACACTCTCCTCCTGCCTTCAATAAAGGTATGTAATAATGATTTAAATGTTCATTTATCCATTTCTTTAGTCATTTTATTTAGTTCTCATTGTTTTGTGTATGTAAAACTATAGTTAATCTTAAAAAATATTATTTTTTTATATTTTTGTCTGGAACGGATTAATTGTATTTACATTAATTCTTATTGGAAATATTATTTCGCTTTTAGGCTGAGCTTCTGGAATGGATTATGGCCGATAAGCGAAGGTCCACTGTATATAAATCAGGGGTGAAATAAGGAAGGGGTGGGAGGGAGTAATAGTAGTTGTCATTGCTGCTATTTATAGAGCACTGATTATGTCACTCAGCACTCACAAGCTTAAAAAAAAATGTACACAATAATAAGGATAAAATCGACAAACAATAAAAGCAACAAACATTAACTCTCACCATAAATAAATACAGTGGACCCCCAGTTTTCGTTATTTTTTTGTTCCAGAATGCTGTTCAAGTGCCATTACCAAACAAATTTATTCCCATAAGGAATAATGTAAATTAGACTAGTCCTTTTAGACCCCCAAAAATACACTTACATAATTGTTCGAGTTTGGAGCATCACGAACACCAGGGGTCCACTGTACTATCATACCAACTCAACCCATTCAGTGTCGAGACCCCTGCTCGCAAACTTGCTCTCAGTGTCGAAGAGTTTTAAAAAAAAAAATTCTTCTTATGAAATGAGAGAATCTTTTCCCGATGGCAATGAAACCAAAAATACAAAATTTGATGGAAAACTCATGGAATTACACTTTTGCGAAGTTAGCGGTCTTGGCGATATTTACGCATCAGCAATTTTGCCCATTTTGAGCCCTATTTTGGGCCAATTCCATTGTTCCAGTCGACTGTATTCATAGCTATTTTGCTAGCACTCCTTTTGTTCTATCGACCGAGTACAAGAAACTGCCCATTTACCTATTTCAACTACCCAATAAAGTGATCAGAAATTGGTAATTTGGCTAATTTCATAAACAATTCAAGAAAGGCCAATTTAAAAATAGAGTCCAGAATAAACAATACAAACATTCCTAGCACCAAAATAACATTTTCTCTGTTCATTAGTCACATCTCCAGGCCCCTCTTATCACGCTTGCTTTCCATTTTGAATTTTTATTCACACAAAAAATAGAAGATTTACTGTTATGCAGACTACTGCATTATTGTAAAAATGGTATAAATAATATCAGCGCATTTGTGAAAGCATATTAGACCCACCAATTGACGTGTATTGGTCACGTGACGCGATTTGTTTAATCTTGAACATCGTCAAAAATTGAATATTTCTGCTACTTCAAGCTCACTTTCAAGCTACCTTTAGTCTGTAAACCATTCAAAATCACCTCTATTTCTGAAATATATCTCCCATTTTATCAAATGAGACTAAGAAAACGAGAATACGTACAATCATAAATACCATACAAAAATACATCGTAAAGTTGTTGTTTTAAACCAAAAACACGGTCACATTTTTTTTCTCATTATGCACTGTGTGTTGCAGGATTTTTTTATACTGCACACACTCACCACTCGGATACATTCTCTTGAATGTAGGCCTATCGGCTATCTCCCACACGACTGGAAGCCGCTAGAATTTTGGCGTAGTATTACAGGACCAACACTCGCTTCAAAGCCGTAATATTATGGGACCGAAAGTGAAAGGGTTAAAATAGCTAGTGTCAATTAAAGGGAGGGGGGAAGGGCTTAAGGAGGTTCTGAGTACCAGGGGTGTGAATATCCAACAGGCTTGTATGAGCAAGACGAGATAATTGATTTTTGTGACTTCACATGCTAAAGGTGTGTGAGCAAAATAATATTTATAAAGGGATTCAAGAAAACCAGTTACTCAGCCTCAAGTCCTGGAGGTGGTAAATACAGGTGTCATCCTTAACTCTGATGCCACACTCCATGAGTATATAAAGAGCCCTCAGTTGGTTCAAAGCAAAGCTAGGACTATCCCCAAAGCCAAGCCTTAACAATTAAGAACTAGAGTGCAAGTCCACACAAGTTCAAATAGGCAATTACACATTATACACTCAATTCTGTAATCAATATAGAAAAAAATCCATGAAAAACAAAGTAAAAGAAAGGAAAACCAACAGTATTGTGAAAGAATAAATGAAAGGTACTACTTTACTACAGGTATTAATCATGGAACCAAGGTGAGATTTTCCAAAGAATCTATGATACACTGAACACATACCTGGCATCTCCAACAAGTTTGTCAAAGGTATTATCAGCAGAAATGTGGCTCACACCCAAAGTAGAATTAGCCAGGAGACTGTTGACCACAAGAGGCTTTCTTACAGTACTGGAATTCAGCAAAGTATCTTCAAAAAGGGCCACTGACTGAAAATACATGCTTGTAGAGAGAGACATGGACTAAATACAACAAACTGTTACTGGTATGTATGCATTAATATAGGGTAAACTCTTAAAACAATAAACAATGAAAATGCAAAACTCTCAAACTATTTTCAAGAATCACTAAATACAATATATTCGAGGGAATGTCACTTAGAACAGTGCTTGAATACATCTGAAACATCTTTATTTAAAGCAGAAAATAGTCTTTATGAGGATAGCAAAGTGCAGGTTTGGGTAGGTAATGTCACCATGGCTGTTTAACATTTATAGATGGGGGTTGTAAGAGAAGTGAACACTATGGTGTTGGGGAGAGATGGAGTGAAAGATAGTGAATCTGGTACAGAGTGGGAGTTGTTGTTGTTGCATTTTCTCCAATGACATGGTTCACTTAGGAGATTCTGGAAAGAGGTTGCAAAGGTTCATAAACAAATTTGGGAGAGCATGTACAAGAAGAAAATTGATTATTATTATTAACAAGAAGTGCTAAACCCATAGGATTTTGCAGCACCTGTGGGGGGGGGGGGGGAATGTGGAAGGTATTCAGGCAACCAGAGCACAGATCCAATTCCCTAGATCAATAGCCCTTCACCAACATCTTGGAACCTTCCTTGAGGGAAGAAGAAAATTGAAAGTGAGCATGGGAAAGAGAAAAGTAACAAGCAAAAAATGCAGACAATGAAAGATTGGATACTAGATTGGATGGAGTATGGAGTAAGTAAATGTATTCAGATACAGTGGAACCCCGGTTAACGAACACCCCGGAAATCGTGCAATTATGTAAGTATAATACTGTAAGTGCTTGTGGAAGTGTATTTTTGGGGGTCCGAAATAGACTAACCTAAATGACATTTTTTCTTAAGGAAGTAAATTCGTTCGGTAATGGCACTTGAGCAGGCTTCTGCAATTAATTTTTTTCGTTAACCGGGGTTCCACTGTATTTGGAAGTGGACTTGTCGGCAGAAAGTTTATTGAGAGAGAAGGTGAATCACAGAGTTGAAGAAAATAAGATGGGTGGTGCACTGATACATCTGTGAAGACAAAGAACTTCATCCATAGAAGCAAAAACTGGAACTTACCAGAATATAGCACCAACAACACATACAAATAACCTGCACAATGGAGAATGAAACTAAAGACATTTCTGTCCAACTTGAGCACTCTGTGACAAGTTAATAGTCCAAGTCAAACCGAATCATCATTAAGTTTCATTCTCCTATGTACAGGTTATTTGTGTATTGTTTCAGTCACAGTATTGTTTTTTTTTTATTCCCACTTCATAATTCATGAATGCTGATACTGACCCGATTTAAATCTCCTATCATATCAAAATGGTAATCAATACTACTTTGAAAATAACTGTCTCTACTACACCGCAAGTTAAACAATACCAAGAATATATCAATATCTAATTATGTTTGATTCCTGAGTAAGCACTATGATGACCTCCTAGCACTCCTAGATTCTTTAATTGCTAACATCTCCTCTATTATACTTACTGAAACTCCTCTCAAACATGATAACAGTTATCTTTACCTTACCTGGTTACACAGCCATTCATAACTGTAGGCCTGATCAAATGGGGGAGGGATAGAACTTTATATACAGTGGACTCTCGAAAATAGGCTCCCTTAAATATAGGCGAATTTGAAAATAGGCCACTTTTTTCGGCAAAATATTGGTTTGATATTCGTCCGTTGACTTAAAAATAGGCGGTCGTCTGAAACGCGTCAGCGTGGCCTCCCAGCCGCCTGGGCACATAAACACCACATTGAGCGTCAGTGTGCCATTGTTTACCAGCGAGTGACCACCACCCACGCATTCATACATTTTGTCATTATTCCTTTGATTTTAGTGCTTGCAACTGCTAAATAAGCCACCATGGGCCCAAAGAAAGCTCCTAGTGCCAGCCCTGTGGTAAAGAGTGTAGCAGGGATGCAGGGAGTGTAGCAGGGATGCAGGGAGTGTAGCAGGGATGCAGAGAGTGTAGCAGGGATGCAGGGAGTGTAGCAGGGATGCAGGGAGTGTAGCAGGGATGCAGGGAGTGTAGCAGGGATGCAGGGAGTGTAGCAGGGATGCAGGGAGTGTAGCAGGGATGCAGGGAGTGTAGCAGGGATGCAGGGAGTGTAGCAGGGATGCAGGGAGTGTAGCAGGGATGCAGGGAGTGTAGCAGGGATGCAGGGAGTGTAGCAGGGATGCAGGGAGTGTAGCAGGGATACAGGGAGTGTAGCAAGAAGGCAAGGACTTGGTACCTGAAGTGTTAATGGAAGGGGATTCCCTTTCCAAACACTAGCAACACCTCCTTCCTCTCCCCTCCTTCCTTCTTCCACACATCAACAACTCTTCAATAAAGGTTAAGTGTCAATTTATTAGTTTTATACTATATCTCATTGTTTTCTGTGTAGATAAATGTACATTTCATGTAAAAAAAATATTTTTAAATACTTTTGGGTGTCTGGAACAGATTAATTTGATTTACATTATTTCTTATGGGGAAAATGATTTTGAAAGTCGTCCATTTTGAAAATAGGCGGACTCTCAGGAACGGATTATGGATGATTTTCAAGGGCCCACTGTATGTCAATTATCATAATTTTATACTGTACAGTATGTCACTTCATAGAAATACAGTGGACCCCCGAGTTTCGTAAACTCCGGAAATCGTACAATTATGTAAGTACTATGTATAATATTGTCAGTGCTTGTGGAAATGTATTTTTGGGGGTCTGAAATAGACTAACCTACGTGATATTTTTCCTTAAGGGAGTAAATTCGTTCGGTAATGGCACTTGAGCAGACTTCAGGAGTGAAGTTTTTACGAAACTCGGGGGTCCACTGTAGTTTGTTTGCTTGTTTGCTTTTACCTTCACTCCTTTAACAAGTGCATTAATGGAATCTTCTGAAGAATTCTCAGGTCTGGCATTTTCATCTTTCTCAATAAATAGAGCATCAAATTTTGGTATAACCGCACGCTGCTTGTAGCGGGCACGTTTCTCTTCCTCTGTCTTTGGAGGTTTTGGGGCCCTCGAATATGTACCACTGCATACACGATAACGACCCATCCTGAGAAAAAAAAAAATTCTTGACTCAGCTCATTTACATTATCTGGATAGGCTTTTACAATTATACACAATATATATTAACCTTGTCACTATCCAGACCCCTAAAAATAATAGTTCCACCACAAGACCACAAGGCCTGGTCATGGACCAGGCCTTGGGGGGTGGGGGGATCGCTTGACCCTTGAAACACCCTCCAGGTATACTCCATGTATTGTAGAGATAAAGATTATTTATATTTCTCTTAGTTATTGCTATTATTATTACTATTACAGGAAACCTTAAAATAAACTCATAACTACTTATAACTACTACTGGAATTTTTCACAAGAAATATTTGTTGAAAGTTTTAGTCAAATAATTTGCTATAATGTTTATGGAAGTTATTACAAATGTTGGTCAAATATAAATAATAAGTTAAGTAAATTTGCTAATTGTAATATTATATGTTTTATACTATGTACTTCATTACTATAAAGCTACCTAATATGCAAATATATTAAAATGTACTGTTCCATAACCTGTGTCAATTAAGAGTAAGAATTTGGATTAGTCTGCCCGAAATGCTTAGGCATGCTAGAGGCCATCCTTGTAATTAACATTTTAAAATATGTAAACCACACATTGTAAGCTTTGCAATTAAATAAACATTTATTTTTATTATTATTTTTATTATTATTTTTATTATTATTTTTATTATTTTTATTATTTTTATTATTATTTTTATTATTTTTATTATTTTTATTATTATTATTATTATTATTATTATACATAAGTACAATTATCATACATAATTTAACATGATGAAAATTAGATACGTACATATGCAACATCTGGGTATATTTACTGTAGATGTATCGCCACTGGATGGCGAAATGTCTACAATAAAGGTACCCAGATGTTGCACACACGTCTAATTTTCATCTTGTCGGTACAGTGGACACCCGCCTAACGAGCAAAATTAATTCCAGAAGCCTGCTCAAGTGCCATTACCGAACGAATTTACTCCCTTAAGAAAAAATGTCAAGTAGGTTAGTCCATTTCAGACCCCCAAAACTACACTTACAAAAGCACTTATGACATTATACTTACATAATTGTACGATTTCCGGGGTGCTCGTTATGCGGGGGTCCACTGTATTATATACCATTCATATACAGTGGACCGCCGGATTAAGTAGGTGTCGGATTACGTAAAATTTGGAATAAATTAGCTTTTTCCGTAAAAATATTGGTTCAGTATAAGTCGATCCGCTCGGAATAAGTAATTCGTCCTGGACATGTACGCATGGCCTGGACGACACAACACTCCATCGAGAGTCAGTGTGCCATTGTTTACCAGCGAGTGACCACCACCAACGCATTCATACCATACATTTTGTCATTATTCCATTGTTTTTAGTGCTTGCCACTGCTAAATAAGCCACCATGGGTCCAAAGAAAGCTCCTAGTGCCAGCCCTGTGGTAAAGTCTCAGAAATATGGTAGAACTGAAGGAGATAACAAAATATGAAAGTGGAGTACGTGTGGCTGAGCTGGCCAGGCTGTATGGCAAACCCTATACAACCATCGCTACCATTGTTGCCAAGGGAAATAAAATCAAGGAAGCTGTTGTTGCGAAAGGTGCAAATATGATCACAAAACAGAGATCACAAATACTGGAAGATGTGGAAACTTTGTTGTTGGTGTGGATCAACGAGAAAGAATTAGCAGGAGATAGTGTTACGCAGGCAATAATATCTGAAAAAGCAAGGCAGTTGCATAATGATCTCGTAAAGAAAATGCCTGCAACGAGTGCTGAAGTGAGCGAGTTTAAAGCCAGCAAATACTGGTTTGACAGATTTAAGAAGCGTAGTGGCATACATAATGTGATAAGGCATGGTGAGGCAGCCAGTTCAGACAAATGTGCGGCTGAAAAATATGTGCAGGAATTTAAAAGCTATGTACAGGCTGAAGGATTTAAACCTGAACAAGTGTTTAATTGTGACGAAACAAGCCTGTTTTGGAAGAAAATGCCAAACAGGACCTACATTACACAGGAGGAAAAGGCACTGCCAGGGCAAAAGCCTATGAAAGACAGGCTGACTCTTATGTTGTGTAGTAATGCTAGTGGGGATTTCAAATTGAAGCCTTTACTCATGTATCACTCTGAAAATCCCAGTGTTTTCAAGAAATGCAGTGTCGCCAAGGCTAATTTGTGTGTGATGTGGAAGGCTAACGGTAAGGCATGGGTCACGAGGGAAATTTTCCTTGATTGGTTCCATGAAGTGTTTGGCCCCAATGTGAAGAAATATCTCGCGGAAAATAAATTGGGCCTCAAGTGCCTCCTGGTAATGGACAATGTACCGGGTCATCCTCGAGACTTGGAAGAGCAAATTGTGCAGGACTAAGTTCATCACAGTGAGGTTCTTGCCCCTAATACCACTCAACTCCTCCAGCCAATGAACCAGCAGGTCATTTCAAGCTTCAAAAAACTCTAAACCAAAGCAATGTTTCAAAGGTGCTTTGATGTGACCTCAGACACTAAATTGACCCTAAAAGTTTTGGAAAGATCACTTCAGTATCCTCCACTGCATAAACCTTATAGGTAAGGCTTGGGAGGGAGTGACTTGCAGGACTTTGAACTCTGCTTGGAGAAAATTGTGGCCAGACTGTGTCCCAGAGAGGGATTTTGAAGGTTTTGGGGCTGAGCCTCAGGACCCTGAGCCTGTTATGGAAGAAATTGTGGCACTTGGGAAGTCCATGGGGTTGGACGTTAGTAGCGAGGATGTGGAAGAGTTGGTGGAGGACGACAATGAAGAGATTACCACTGCAGATCTGCAAGAGCTTCATCTGCAACAGCAACAGACCACAGTTCAGGAAAATGGTCCAGAGGAGGAGGAGGAAGAGAGATGGAAGACGTTGCCTTCTTCAAGGATTAAGGAGATTTGTGCCAAATGGACTGATGTACAAAGTTTTATGGATGATTATCACCCTAACAAAGCTGTTGCAGGCCATGCTGGCAACATGTACAATGACAATGTGATGTCCCATTTCAGGGACATTTTAAAGAAATGCCAGACACAGAGCTCCCTGGACAGATTTTTTGTTAAGAGAGGGGTCCAGTGACTCTCAACCTGGTCCTAGTGGCATTAAAAGAAAAAAGAAGGGCAGTAACCCCGGAAAAGAACTTGGTACCTGAAATGTTAATGGAAGGGGATTCCCCTTCCAAACACTAGCAACTACTTCTTCCTCTCCCCTCCTTCCATCTTTCACACATCAACAACTCTTCAATAAAGGTAAGTGTTAAGTTATTACTGTTTTATTTATTTGTGGTAATTTATATATACATGTATCATTATTTTCTGTGTAATTTAATGTTGAAACAATATTTATTTTAATACTTTTGGCTGTCTGGAACGGATTAATTGAATTTCCATTATTTCTTATGGGGAAAATATATTCGGATTAAGTAATATTCGGTTTAAGTTAAGCCCTCTGGAACGGATTAATTACATAATCCGGGGGTCCACTGTACATAATTTAGCATGTGTGTAAAATAACTGAAAAAAAATAAAATCAAAAGTGACCCATTTATATGGAGATACTAATCTAAATTTCAGCATTACTACCCAGGCCATACAATAAACTGAAGGACCATAGTAATTCAAATTCAAATTTATATATTTCTCTGTAAAAATTACAATGTGTGTTTTACATTTTAAGGACTAAGGACTATAATTACAAAGATGGCCGTTAGCATGCCTAGCATGCCTGGGCATGCTAGACAAATCAGGCAAACTTACTCTATACAATGATTAAACTGGTATTAAGGTTAGGTAATTGTAGTTTACAAAATTGAGGTAGTATAAAAATTAAAGAATTTAACAAATAGTTTATATATTAATGGAAATGGTGAAGTGTTGGCATGATACAGTTTCTATATTGGAGTGTCTTAGGCAAACTTATGACTAGCTTAAGAATTATGAAGCAATAGTTGTATTAGAATCTTGGCTACAGTCATGTGCAAAATTAAGGGGGAATCACAGATATCAATAAGTGTAATTTTGTTGTGGCTATGTGCAAGATAAAGTAATTTTCATGTGGTTAGCTACTGGTAAGTGAGATAAGATGTTTTTTAACGGTGCTTTTGAAAATAAGGTTGTGTCTGCAGTTCTAGAGTTTTCAGGGAAGGAGTTCCAGATTTTAGGCCCTTTTATGTACATTGAATTTTTGTATAGATTTAGTCGGACACGGGGAATGTCAAAGAGATGTTTATGTCTGGTATTATGTCTATGGGTCCTGTCACAACTGTCACGAAAGTTTTAGTTCAGGGTTAAAGTTGGTATTTATGGTTCTATAAATGTAGACTGCAGAGTAGTAAGTGTGGATATTCTGAACAGTGAGTAAGTTCAGGTCTTTGAAGAGTGGGGGGGGGGGGTGTTGCCTAGCGTTGGATTGCGTGATAATTCTTACTGCGCCTTTTTGTTGGGTTATTATTGGTTTTAGGTGTCTTGTTGCTGTTGATCCCCAAGCATCATTATTATTATTATTACAATCAAAACTAAGCGCTAAACCCACAAGGCCAGTAGCAAGTATAGCACTTCAGGCTAAACTTAAGTCTATACTATGTTTAAAATTTACTCAATTCATAATAAAAATTGAAAAACTAAGATATAATAGTCAAGTTAAGCAGGGCGAATGGTACATGTTACATACAAAATGATAGTACGTACTGACATTAATTAACACTATTTAATCAAGAACTAGTAAATCTTATTCAACCCAAGAAAAGTCAGTGCATCATCAAGAACTGCATCTTATTTCCATTGGGGGTCCTCAATCTTGTCCCCCAGGATGCAACCCATACTAGTCGACTAACACCTAGGTATCTACTTGCTTGCTAGGTGAATGGGACAACAGGTGTAAGGAATCACACCCAATGTTTCCACCCTTGCCGGGGATCGAAGCACAGACATTCAGCGTGTGAAGCGAGAGCATTGCCTACCAGGCCACCCAGTTTATTTTATTAACCCTTTGACTATTTTGGTCGTATATATACGTCTTACGAGCCAGTGTTTCGGACATATATATACTCAAAAATTCTAGCGGCTTTAAATCAAGCGGGAGAAAGCTGGTAGGCCCACATATGAGTAAATGGGTCTGTGTGGTCAGTGCGCGCTGTATAAAAAAAATCCTGCAGCACGCAGTGCATAATGAGGAAAAAAAAACTCCGACCATGTTTTTGGATTAAAACGCCGACTTTGAGGTGTATTTTCGTATAGTATTTATGGTTGTATTCTGAAATAGACTAACCTAAATGACATTTTTTCTTAAGGAAGTAAATTCGTTCGGTAATGGCACTTGAGCAGGCTTCTGCAATGAAATTTTTTCGTTAACCGGGGTTCCACTGTAGTATGAGTTTGGTCAACTGTAACAATGGAACTGGCCGAAAATAGGGCTCAAAGTCTGCGAAATCGCCGATGCATATATATCGCCGACATTGCTAAATTCGCGAGAGCGTAATTCCGTAAGTTTTCCATCAAATTTCGTACTTTTGGTGTCATTACCATCGGGAAAAGATTCTCTATCATTTCATAAGAAAAAAAATAATTTATTTTTTTTTTCCAAAATTTTGCCACATAGAATG